>VWZO01009494.1:1525276-1539928 GCA_013396975.1 Bucco capensis | reverse complement strand
TGGTTTGGTTTTTTTTGTGGAACCTTCACCATCTAAGCAAAAGTGCGTATGGTCAGCTTCTTTGAATTCTGTGTGCTTGTGTTTGTTTCAGATCCTATGGATCACTGCTGTTTTAGCCAGTCCTGTCAAGATCTACTTAATATGGAAATTCTTGACAAATATACCATACCAGTTATGTGACATGGTGTCTGTTCTGCTGCTATATTAATGGGCTAACTGTGCATACTGAAAGTCTCTAAAATGATTGAAAATCTGTTGCAACATATGTGCAATTGGACATTTCTTGAACTACCTCTTGTTGCTTTTCTTTTTTTTTTTTCTTTAACCAAATAATGGAAGCTATTAACTTAAATCATGGCTTAATCACATATGTTTTGGCTTTTTAAAAATAAAGTAAGAAAGGAAGTAGTGAAAACATGTCTGGCTAATATGAAGGAGTCTTAACAAAGGCTAATAGAGAGGCAGAATGTCTACAAGAACCTTGAATTTCAGAATGTTTCTTTTTTCAGTGTATCTTTTCTTATGCTGTAGAAAAGGGGGAGGAATTTCTTCTTACTTAAGAGACAGGTATGTACTTGAAATTGTGATAATGTTTTGGTAGTACTTCAGATGTTACAGTCTCCATCCAAATGTGGAATGAATTATACTGTCCTGAGATTTGAAATGATAAAAAACTCAGACAGGTTTAAAAAAATGCCCTGTTGTGTTCTGTGTCTAATATACAAATGAATAAAAATTTACTCATCTTGGTTTGAGAGAATTGGCTGTGGTAGTGGTCGTTCTACTAGATGAATAAAGAGTATTTGCTGCAGGAGTACCACAGGGTGGACAGATTCTCAACACTACATACACCTGAACTTGCTTGGTGTAGGGAGAAATTCTTCTTAACAAGCCAAACAAATTACTGCACCAGTAGGAAGTGCACAATACATGTTCTGTAAATTCAGTTCTGAAGTAAACTGGAATGGGTTTGGCTTTGCACATGTGGTAAAACTCTGATCTTTTAGAAATGTCCTGTATCTGGAGTGGCAGTGACACTGCTGTAGTTATTTGTGTGAAAACGTGAGGTAGAAGATGATGGCAGGGGTAAGAGCAAGTCTGTGAGAGGGAAGTGGTTTTACTGTCCTCCACAAAAGCAGCAGCTCATAAAGGATCCTGGGCAAAAATGAGTTTAGTTCAGGCTGACATGTGAGAGGCAGGCTGAAATACAGATGTGCTGGTCACAGACACTATTAAAGGAATGTAATGGGTTGTTTCAATTGAGAGGAAGATGTCAATGAGACTTCTTTATCACAGGATAAATAGTAAATGATGATTGTTTCAGTGCTTAAAGCCGATCTAAGATTTTAAGTGTGTGCTAGCTAGAATACAGTGCTAAATAGATGGACCAGTAGGTGTTGCAGTTGTGATTAAAGTCTTTCTAATCTGAGTTCAACAAAATGCCAGAATAACGGGTCAGGTTTTGGGAGGAGGAGTTAAGATACTTTTTAACAAAGTATTACCTAATTCCATGGTCATTATAACTATCTGCACTTGGATCTGAAGTTATACCACAGTAAAACTGTTGTCTTTTGCAATGGAATAAATGAAACACTGTGATGTTAACGTGCTATCCTGTGGCTTAAAAATTGGGTTGTTTTTAGAGTAAAGCAAGCCTGAATTATTTAGTAACAGCTGATGTCATTTTTACAAGAATAATGGAGACAAAAAAAAGATTGCATTCATATTTTGGCTTAATTAGGCTCTTTAAAATGATCTCACAACCTGTATTGAAAATATTTTTTAAAAAAAGGAAATCGAGAGATTCTTTACATTTACCTCATGGTTTTGTGGTTTTTTTTTTTTTCCCAATATCTCTTTGGCTTAAAAAAAGAAAAGATGTTACATATTGAGAATGCTTCATATTAGCAAATACTCTGTGGGTTTTACATATCAGTTGTTTAAAGAAGTTGTTCAAATGTTAGTGTCCAGGTCTCATGAAAACATAGTGGAAATTAGCAAGGTAATGAAATCAGATGACATTTCAGATTTACTGAGAACAGATGTTATTCAAGAAATTACTTGGATTTGTTATTTTGAGAGTATTGACAAGTTTTGCATTCAGACAAGCAGAAATCTTACACAAAACCATTGCTCTTACAGATTTTGTGTACCCAAATATCAAAGGATCAAATTACTGTTTCAGTTAAATTCACTTTTCCAGTAGATGAAGACACAACTATTGATTTTAAACAAGCTTAAGCCTTTACTTTTTGATTCCAAACATTTTGTCAAGATACTGTTGAAATAATGAAAATTAGGAGGTAAGAAAGGGTTTAAATTTTTATTTCAAGATAGTTCATTTAAGCCTTTTTTTTTTTTTACTGAGGTAGTGTTGGCATTCAAATATTATTTCTGTAGTAAGAGTGGCTACTCAAATGGTTTGGTTTTAGCTTTCTAATTAGAACTTTATCTCCACCCATTGGTCAAATGTGCCTAAATGAAAAGTTTAAGTGATACTATTTTAATATCTAAACACAGGATGGAGGAAAGTGGATTGAGGGTAAATAGAGTAAATAGACTGAGGGTAACAGGACAGGGTAAAGCTTTTTCTTAAGACTAACAGTAANTCGTTCGCGAAGCCTAGCCATACAATACAACAGCAAAATGTAGGGAGCACTGAAGTAAATCTGTAGGGAAGTAAAGAAGAAATATATCAGCCATTCTGTGTCTCTGCATTCCTTGATTTAATAAAAAAAAAGATTTTGTGTTCATTCATTAGCTGCCAATGTTATGTTCAGAGATATGCATGCAGCTATCATGAGAGAGGTTTTGTATGTAAAACATTTCAACAACTTTTTATGTGGCGTTGATTTTTTTTTTTTTTAAACAATTGATTAGTCAGTATTTACATAAATTCTTCTTAAAATTCCACCCCATGCCTTTCCTGATCCACTGCTGAAGTTTACAGAAGTCTCTTTGGCAAGATGAAACTGCTTATACAGCAGAATTTCTGAAACTGGGAAGGCAAACTGCAGTTTAGTGAATGAAATGAGTGAAAAGTTTATTTTGCCTTTCCAAGCAATTCTGGCTTACTGTATTGTGAACTATTGTGCTGTAGCAAAGCACAGGGTTGCTGAACAGAAATTGCTTGAGTGATATTAAGTTTTCAATAGTCATACTGCTTCTTACAGCTTCACTTGCATTTTTCAGGTCACTAGAACTGCAGGAGGAGGAAATGTAATTAACAATTGAAAATTCAGTTTATGCATTGGGGCAGGGACAAATTGTTAAGTGAAACTTAATGTTTATAGGGTGTATGATTGTAAGGCAGTCATCTGAATGCAAGTCAAGCACATAGATCTACGGGTAGTTTTGCTGCTTACACTAGATTTTGTGAGCAATAGCAAAAGGGATTGAGCAGTGCTTGATTTGCTCAGTTCTGATCAGTGAAGCTCTTTTGTACTGATTGAGTCTATGTAGTGTTTGTGCAACTTCCAGAAGCATCTTGCTTGATGTAATTGGCATTTGTCATATGTGGTATTTCCTCTGAGGACCAATTCCTTGTCTACACTGCTGTGTGTGATATTTAAAAGAATATTCAAGTGAGGCTTATTTATGAAGTGGAACACTAGTAATATTTGGGCTGGCTCTGTGAGTTTTGTTTCCTTGTTTTGTAGCTTTCTCCAGGGTGGCCCACTTGCTACATAGATAAAGTATAACCTTGGCATGAACCTGTTTTGTGAGAGGAATTGTCCATCATTAGCTCTGTGATAATCTGATAGATGTCTTGGCTCAGGACTGATAAAATGAACATACTACGTTTGAGTTCTTGAGATGAACTTGTAACCAGTGTTACTGGGTTTTAAACAGCACTTCCGTGACATTGGCTGGTCACATAGAGGCAGTGCTTGAGTTGCTCTGACTGATGATTGAGAACCCTAATACTGCTGCTTCTGCCTGCAGGGACCATGTCCATTTCATATTCCTATTGCTAGAAGGGAGAAATATTTGGGAAGTTTTGAGGATAGGCAATAAATACACTTTAAAAAAAATTTGGAAAGGTGTAAGAGAGCACTGAAGAGTTGGCAGTTGAATTGTCTCTTAAGTTTGACATATGATTAGGTAGGAAAAAAAAATTTGTATGTGTCCCATCCTGCCCTGTTCTGTTCCCCTATCGTTCCGAACAATGTACATCTTAGGGAACAAGACATTATGAGAAATCTTGCTATTGGATTGGAGAATGACTGAACGTGTACACCGGTGAGAAGAGAGAGGGGCTTTGGGCGTTATTAAGAAGTGTAGAAAAGTAGTGTTTATTTTCTTTTCAGGTTCCGAATGTCAAAGAGGAAGGGGTGAAGCAGAGCCCTCCTGTTTCTCAATAGAAACGTAGCTCGAACACTCCCTCTCGTGGTGTCACTGTGACATCTAAGCTGGGGATATGCTTGGGGTTGGAGTTTCTGCTTTGCGTGAGTGGCAGGAGCCAACTATTTTTGAGTGCCTACTTGCTTAGCTGTGTACAGTGATAAATAAGCCAGTGCTACTTAACAAGTAAGTAGCTAAATACATGAAAAAAAAATCCACTGTAACCAAAACTTGATACCTTTAGAAATCTCGATCTAGTAATTAGATCAAAAAGTGAATCTCCCATTGAGTAGTCTGCTGCTTGGGGAAGTTGCTGCAGTCTTTTCTCTGGGACTCTTTGTGCTGTCGCCTGGAAGCATGCAAGTGTAGCATTGAGTGGAGTTTGTTAGCTATGAATTGAAGCATATGCATTTAACTGCCAGATGTTGGCAAATAGCTCTGCAAACAGCGCAGAAAGGAATATTTAAGTTTACCATACAGTCTTAGTCTTAGGTCAGATTCCATGCCATTACAATTTAGGAAGGCTGTAGGCAGCAACAATAAAACTGTTGAACAGGGGCCTTCAGAAGGAAGCACTTGATTGGTACCAGTGAAGAGGAAATGGAAAAGGGCAGACTCTTCAGCAGCTGGACTCCTAATAAAGTAGGTCTCAAGATGTATTGTCGTAAGTATTTTGAAAGTTCCAAGAGAAGTGAATGCTTCACACTTGATTTCAATATTCTGGTATTCTTTCAGTTTGTTTCTTTTTACCTGTTCAAAATTTTAGCTTCTGGCCTCTAGTAAATTTCTTTTTTTGTGGATGTGACATAAGGTTAGGTGTTGTTCAACCACACATCTCATTTCTCCATAAAGTCACCATAACTGTTTTGAGACAATTTTGTATCACGGTGAGACTGTCAGAATGGTGCCGTTAGTCTTGTTATTAACTGGAGATGTTGAATTAAAACACTTTATGTAGACTATTAAGTTAGAGCCCATAAGAATATTGCCTGGTGTTTTTTTGCTTTGTTTTTGTTGTTGGTGGTGGTCTGTTTTGGTTTTTTTGTTTGTTTGGGGTTTTTTTTGTAAGTAACCTCATTTGTTACTGGCAAAAACCTATATAGAGAAACTTGCAGTGAAACTAGCGGGAATTTTTTCTTTAGTTATAAGGATTAGTCTAATTACGGATTTGGCAAGAAGTACTTTTGCAAGAGATTCCAAAAAACCTTTGCTACTTAACTTAGAATATGTGGGGACTATATGGAAAAATGAAACTGTATTTGTCCATGCCTGTCATCTGGTGTACAGTCTTACTGTTTATACATACCTGCTTACCACCACTGAAAAAGACCATTACACAGAATGTGTACTTTTGGACAAAATTATTTTTGTGGTATCCATGCCACTATGAAGCTTTTACACATTTAAAAAAAAAAAAATCCCTTGGGCTTCCCCACCCCAGGCATACATGATTTTACTTTACAAATATAATTACTTTCAGAAGGTAACCTCTCTGGGCTGCCATAGACTAGTTTGAATTAGATTACTCTGTTTTTTCCTCCAGGGTGAGTTAATACACTGAGTTTTATTTTTCCTGTAGTTACTTCAAAATTCAGATCCCTTTTAATGCTTACTATTCTTCCTTATTACTAGACTGAGATAGCTAAGAATACCTGCATTTTTTTTTACCCATAACTTTGTTTTCTCCAGATAGATATCTGCTCTACTTGTAGAGTTTATGTTGTAATCCCCTAGTCTTAGTTGTAGAGTTTCTTAGTTTGGAAATACTGGAAATACTTAGTAAGCAGAGACTAAGCACACTAAATCTTTCAGTTGTGATGCTTAAGTTAGAGCAATGTTTTTGTCAAATCTGTATTTCCAGAGTTCTGGGTTTGCAGAGCTTTCAAGTAATTTGGCAGTAAGCTGTGTGAATAAAACAAGTTACTGCATTTTACCTCTATTACAAAATCTTGTGACAGAAAGACAGTCAGCGTGAAAGAAAGGAGCAGAGTTAATCTTCGGAGATACTACTACAGTCCAGAAAATGGTTTCCCCATTTCTCTTGGTGAGCTTCAGCAGGAAGGACAATTCTCTGCATAGGTGATTGTGAACCGTGATGGGACACTTAATTCCAAAATGCAAATGCTTTTATATAAATGACCTGTTTCTGTTTCGATTTAGCTTACTTTAAGACGTAGCTATGCACTTAAGCATTAGATCAGAGAAATCTACAAAGATGAATTTGTCAGTGAACATCATTGCTTGAGAGCATAGTGCTGTTTTGAAACAGGCAGAAGGAAATCTTCAGTGTTTTGAGGTCTCAGGACATGACTTCCTGTTTGTGTTGAATACCAGACTAGTCAGGTGATTCATTTTAATGCTGTCGTTGGCCTCTGGCATCACAGTGCTGGAGCATTACATACTAATGAAAGATTGGTTTGTTAAATGCAACATTAATGAGTAAGACTCACTTGTATTGTCAGTGAATCCTACAGCCTAGCTGTGTAACACTTGAGTCCATTACAAACCAAGTCCTCTTTAATATGGTGAATTTTCAAATAATAACAGGTGTCCTTGAGTCAGACCAAAGGTCCAGTTAACACCATATTCTTCTTCCAACATGCAGTGCAACTTCTGAAACTGTTCAGGATCTTGCAGGAGCTCCTATTAACATTATCTCTGAGAAGATTTTCAAGAAGACAGAAGACATGGTTGTCTCTTGATGAGAAGGAGCTGGAGCCAAAAATGCAGTGTTGGGACAGCCCTAAATTCAGCTTCCAGAGAGGGATAAAGCAGCATATCATGGTCCCCAAGTGCCTGGACATCATTAGGCAAAAACTGGTGAAGAATTTCGTTGTGCTAATCTGCAACAGTGGCAGAATCCAAAATTTCATTTGTTGTTCATGAATGAAATAAAACCTTATGTAATTGCCCTGGGACTGCACATTAAGAGTTTCCAAAAAGATCTGACTGCTTTGCAGAGGGGATTGAAAACTAAGACAGCAGAAGATCTCCAGAAAGTCTATCCCCTTGTAGAAAACACATTTGCCACCCCCTCTCTTTCTCTGCTTTTCTACAAGTCATTAGAGAGCCAATGATCTAGGACTTCTAGATGACCTAGAGAGGATGATCTAAAATACCAGGCACATGTAAGCAGCTGTGGGTATGGCTACCTGTAAGAAGAAGATTGCTACTCCTGAATACTGCACTGAAGAAAGACTCTCTATCAGGAGCTTTCTGCTGTTCCATGTGATCACAGATCTCCAGCTACTATCTGGAAATTCATAGATGATAAGGAAATAGTGATCTGGTTTAGATTGCTCTAATTACAAAACATTCTTCCTAAAGTCCCTCTTCACATTGTCCTATATCTATACTCAGAATTGGGAGCAAACTGCAGCCACTGACTCATCTTTCACTCTTCAACCATTCTACAGGTAGCTAGCAGTTTGTCATATTCAGTATCACTTGGACAACACTTCCAAGTTTATGGTAATACCCAATGGCTTTTAAGCTTGGCTCAGCCCTCTGATGCAAGTAAGAAGGATTGAGTCAGGACTTCTAGACCATCTTGTGTTAACAGTGAACAGGAGATGTATTTTGTTCAGTGAAATCAACTTGATACGAGATCTTAGAATCCAGGCAGTGATTGCCATACAGAATAGATATATAGTCCTATAGAATAGTTTTTGCAACCTGTTGGAAATATGATGACAAGGTCCCAGAGGGATGTAAAGAGCTCTTTCCTCTTTGCTCTTCAGTGTTTTGTCTTTTCATACTTGTTAGTAAAAGTCAAGGTTCTTGTGTTTGATCCATTCATCAGTCAGTTAAAGAGATGATGAAGAAATAGTGTCCTGGTATAGTTTTTTAAACATGTTTTTTCAAGGTGACTTTCTTAATACCTTTGAACAAGAAGTGGAGTTACTAGTTTAGAATAAGTGGAATGTAGAAGTTCTTGTGCTTGACAGAAGTTCAGAAGTATTTAAAAGTAAGAGCAGTTCCATTCTCAAGAGCTTAATCTAGGCTTTTTGAGGTGCTCTTTCTTCCTGAGAGAAGAGATTTTCATAGTTCTAGAAAAAAAAAAATAGAGGGGTTTTTTGTTTGTTTGTTGGGGTTTTTTTGTAGTTCAGAAATAATACAAGAGTGGAGTTCAGAAAAAATGGACCAACTTCTCTTATCCCATGTTGCACTAAGAGGGCAGTTCTTTCACTATTGGTATGTCTTGCTCAAAAATAGCTATAGTTTGGTCTTGTGATGTCTTGAAAGTGAAGCTTGACTAGACTTGTCTTTTCTCTTGCCGAAGTAACAGATCCTTTGGAAGAAAATTGAGATGAAGTGCAGCACGCATCTACTTCTTTTATAGAAATAGGAGAAAAAAGAGGAGTAAATGTACCAGCTGTACATTGAATATTGTCTGTTCAAGTAATGCCCAGAAATATTCTTGTGCATCTGAAGATGTTGAATGGATCATAAATCTCAGCTAATATTATCTAGAATTGCTATAGTTGGTTATCTGTGACCAAAATTAGAATCCTGCTAAAGTTTTTATTACGTGGTTTTTAAAGTTCATTGGCAGCTTCTGACTGAGTTAACAAATGAAGAAAGGCAGAAGTGAAGAGTCTTCAGGACTCCAGGTCTGGGCCATCTTTTAAAATAGAATTTAAATATGTTAGAAAGATCTCTAAATGTCTATAGCACAGATTGTTTTTATTCAAACTACTCATCCTTTTAATGCAGCTAAGCCACCATTTTGATTTTAGTCTGGTACTCTATTTGGGTATACTCTATATGGGTAAGGAACATGAGTACTTTCATGGATGAACAGAAACAGGCAGTGAATGGAAGGATGGTAGAAAAAATATTGAGTATATGTGAGTATGAGTAACCTTTGTGAACCAAATGGGTTAATCAAGAGTTATAGTATGTGACATTTCAGTTTGTACTTAAGAAAATGTATGCAAATACCTCTTGTCAGCCTATTTTGAGGGGATCTGAACATATAAAACTCAGAATAAGTCTTTCATTCAAGTAGGTCACTTCCTTCTTTTTTGCTCTTTTTCTCTGGCTTAATTCCCCTAACTAACTTTAACAGATGCCTTAACTTTGAAGTCACTGTGACTACTTACCTGCTTGCAGCTGAACATATACTTAAATCATTTCAGTAGTATTTTAGCAAATCCTACTTCTCTGTAATATTGTCAAACAAACTTATTTAAGGCAGTAGGCTTATAAAGGAGCACAATGAATGGTAAGTTGAACCACCTCAGCTTTGGGAACCTCCCGCTCTTTCCCACTGAGGAAGGAATAGTAAGCAAAATGGCATTTTCCAGGTAGGCATGCCAGGCTCTATACAGGAAGACAGGTGGAGCATTTGGCAGTTCCTTTTAATTGCTACCACTTTCAGCATGGTTACTGCAAAAAACGACAGGCCAAGTGTGGTTTCTGGGCCATCAACTGAAACTGTAAGCCTTCTTACATTTTTTCTTTTTCATTCTGAGCCACTCCTTTTGCTGTATCTGGTTTTTCCTAACTTTATCATAATGTGTTTGCTTTCCAGCCATTTTTTGCCTTTTATTCAATACATTTCCAATTATTTTACTATTAAGTAGGTGTTCAGCGACTCAAACAAAATTTTACTCTTGTTTCTGTGTTGGAGAGATGACCAGCTTTTCTGTGTGGGAGGGTTTAAATTTTGGCTATTATAATCACTGGTCTTGGAGGTGTGTATGCATACAAGTGTGTTATGATGGCTGGTTATAAGTTGGAAATGTACAAAACAGATGACTGCAAAAAAACCCCAAACCCATGAGAGGTAATCTGACACTAAGATGATCTTGAATTTTTGCATCTCAGTGGTGGTTAATCTCATTAAAATATTTTCCACCATTCCCAAAAATATAATCCAACAAAACACATCAAAGGATTAAAATCAGGTAGTTCTTTTATAGAGGCATTTTTGTACAAGGTGTCAGAAGTACTGTGTCTGTAAGTTTGTTTGGGGTACTCTTATTGTTGTGCGTGTCTTTTATGGAATCTGTTTCCCTTAAAAATTATAGGACACTGTCTGATAGCACTGTAGATTCAAGTAAATATTTTTTGGGGAAATGAGGATGTCTCAGATGGAGTTGCAGTGATATTTCTATGCTTCGACTTTATGGTAGAGACTTGCAATTCTATTGATCTAGCAAATTTGTGCTGCATTATGCACTTCTTTTCTTGTCAGCCTTTGCATTGTTTTTCTGCATCTATCACATAGCAAAAGCAGTAGCTACCTGTTCTTAGAAAACCCTGTAACTGAAGAGCAAGACTAATAGAATTACTTTACTGTTTTGTTTTATTAAGTCTTGAACTTAAGATTGTATTCCTGATACTTTAAACAGAGATGTGACATATGTGCTTATACAACATTGCATGAATGTTCCTGTCTCACAAAAAGATACATGTTTAGGTTCAGGTATTTGTCTAGAACAAGAACTGTCTGCTGAGTGATGGACTTGGTTAAAGAAGAATTAGGAAAACTGTCAGACAGTGCCTTATCTGTAAGTCTTTGGTGAAAATCCTTTCGGGGAAGAATTCTACAGTTCCCTGCTTTGAATCAGAATGGATGAAAATATTTTTTGCTTTGTACTTAAGTTTAGACTCTTCCTTTTTCCATGTCTTATACTACTGAATGTGAGCCATTGACTACTTTTGGCATTCTCATTTGACATTTGTCATACACAGTAATAGCATGTGGGTAATTGAGCTCTGTTGTTTGTCTTGAATCAGTCAGTGGATTTGATAATAATTTTATTTGGACTTGCTTCCTGTAGGAACAGAGAAGACTTACACCTCATGAGTCTAAAGAGGTGTAAAATCCATTGGTACAAAACTCAATTTATTGCCCATAGTGAAAATATGAATTGCTGTTTCTGAATCATAGTTCATGCAACCAGTCTTAAGTTTGGATATCTGCATGTCCACTTGCATCCTACATTTCTTTCCCTTCTTGTGGTCAAGTATGTATGCATAATGTAGGTCAAGGGGGTTTATATGGAGCCAGAGTATGAGTTTACAGCTATTGTGAGAGCAAGAAAAGTAGAACAGGCACACAAGGCCAGGACATTACAAGGCTTCTTGGTGTACTCTGCTTAAACTTATTCAATATGCTAACAACTCTATAAAGTGTAGGAAAATCACAGTTTTGAGTAAATGTAAAATTTAGATAATTACACTGTGAATTTGAGGTACTTGGAATTTATATTTAAAAATTATCATTAGAAAATTTAGTTCTCTATCCTTTCAGCCATACGTTTATCCTATGTTGAGCCAACATGATGCATACTTGTTTGTTTCTTTAACTTCCTAGCCCTTGATATCCATTGTTCTGATCAGGAGTATGGTAATTAATTTGAGAAAAGAAAATTTAAATACAGAGACCTGGCTTTTTTTTTTTTTTAAACTTCTGACAGGAGCTCTCTGTTATTAAAAAGAAAGTGTTGATTCTGTGTGAAAGTCGGCTTCTCTGATTCTGAAAACTTGTTATTTAAATCTTGACATTGTGTTTAGAAAAACAGAAACTTTGCCACAGTTTCTGCAGCTGAGAAAGCTTCTTTAATGTTCCAACTGCTTCAGTCATTTGAACACAAATTCCTTCTTACGGGATCAAGTGTCATTGCTATTTGCTACCATGGCAAATTTCTGTAGAGAAATACTTGTGCCCTCAGTAAGCTTGATTTATGGAAAGGATATTATATTAATGAAAATAAAAAACCACCTTTCCAAGCAGCATGCTATTATTATTGCTAAAGTCTTTTTCAAACAGAGTATTCCCCAGGAAGTTTTAGCATGAAGTTCTGATGCTTCTAATGGATCTCTTGTGTGCAGATTAATGCTAGTACGTGGACCAGCTTGCCTGGCTACTCAGCTCGTGCCTTTGTTAGTGAGTGTGCCATTGGATCTATCCAGGCAGAGATGTTCTGTCAGTCTACCTGCATGTGGTTTACTTTGTATCTGTTTCCTCAAGGTATTTTCCCCTCCCAACTGGATCAAAAAGCAAGTGAAAGTCCAACATGCTATCTTGCAGCTTTGCTGCGCTGCTTAAAAGTATCAGCTGCTCTTTTAGGAGAGCCAGCCACCCAGATACTGTCCTGAATATAGGACTTACTCCACATGACAAGTGGAATGTGTGCAGATATGCCAAGGGCCATGTTAACACACAGGGTATTCAAAAAGTTGAAGCAGAATCAAAGCTTCATTTGGATTTTGGGCATGTCTCCAGGAACAGTGTAGTGGAAAATGAAAGAAATATAGCTGATTATTTGAAAAATAACTAAACAACTGATGCTGAGGTATGTGTGCATGCATGTGTGTTATTAGGGCTGGTATAATTTAGAAATTAAAAGGAATTTACACTTCCTGAAAATGCATTCTTAGTTCATGTTTTGTTTTGGACCTTTCAAAATCATGAGGAAGAATGTGGCCATTTAACTTCAGTGTTGAGTTAGATGAAGTAGTCATTGTCTCATGCAATTTGATTCTTTTTACCTTGTATGTGCTGTATGACCTGTCTGTTGAGATAGTGCTTGTTACCTGTAGTTGTAGTTAGTAGTATGGCTAGGCTTTGTGAACGAAGATCCAGGGAGGGCTCCATCCACGCTCCTCATCAGCGCCTTTTCCAAGCGCGCTGATAAAAAGAGGATAGCAGATAGCACCCTCGAGCCTGCGCTATGGATTTTTTTTAGGTGAGACACAGCATGCGCAGAGCTGGACCCACCCTTTAGTCCTAAGGTTCATCTGCCAGGGTTCATCTGCAAGCTTGGACGCTGGCAGCGAAGTCCTTAGGACATAGGTTTTATTAGAGTGTCCTTCTCTTAGATGGAAGGCCTCACAGGGCTAAACGAGCTCCATCTGTCCGGGTTTGGAATCAGAGTTGTCCTTCTCCTAGGATGACTGCCAGAAGGCTAATGAGCTCATCCTACCCATACAAGGATTACAGGAACATGGGTATCACTCTCCACACTTTACTGTGGGCAATGAGTTTAATGCTCCCTCTGCTGTTGGCACAGTTATCGCACCAGGGGCCACAGAAACCCCAAGTGATTTTCAGACTGTGCCTGTACCTGTAGTTATGAATGTTATAAATGTCTTTTTGACCTTGTAACACCCAGAAAATTTTGGGTACCTTAGCATTATGGAAAAAGACATCATTGCCCTTTTAAGTTTACTTGGGAACTTGAGAGTAACTTCATGTTAAATTATACCATACCCTTAAAGCTAGTTGTGTCCAAAGAACCAATTTATCTGTGGGAGGGTACATTGCAATCTTTTTATGTATCTCTTGGCCTCAATGCTCTTCTTTTAAAGATGAATTTAATGAAGAGTATAATAAGCAGAAACTGAATTCTCTGAGAACCATTTTAGTGTGATGGGAAAGTCCTCTCAACTGCCATGCTGAGGATGATTGGCAAAAAAGATTACTCTTTTCCATGTCAGAACCCAGATTTCATAAAACCTTCTTGTGGAAAAGCTGAAACACAGAATTATTTATCTATTGCAGTGAAATTCCACAGCTGGGGATGGAGAATAACCATGGTTCCTAACCTGCCATTTCTGATTGTACGTAGGAGGATTTTAATAGGCTATAGTTCTCTCCACTTATTTTTTATTGATGCCATTAGTAAGTAATTCTGACTACTGATACCCAAGTAACTGGGCCTCAAAACTTGTGTGACCCTGAGAGGTTCCATTGTCAAAACCCAGAGAGGTTCTTGGCTCAATCAGGTGCTGCTTGCACTAAGACTTTCCTCTTTTTCTCTCCTCCCACCTCTTTCTCTGAGACCCCTAAATAGTGGGGGAAAGAATAGAATAAAGGACTTGGTTCAAATCCAAGAGAATCTGTAGCTTTTATTGTTTCACCACAAATGGAATTGAAGAGAATTAGCATTTGAGGATATGTATTAAATGCTTTTAAGAAACAGCAGTTGTAGTTTGGAGTCTAGAAAGAAATGATCTTTTAAATTTCTTTCTTTCTTATTTTCCCCTCTGTAGACTTTCCCATGTTTCATATGCACTCAAAAAGCCAAGTTCCATCATGGACTCATTTTTACAAGAAAACATGTTATAAAAGAGATCATGAACTATAAGTAAAACTTGTGGTTTTAAACATTTCTACTTTCAGATATTACAGCAATTTACTTGTCTTAGAAAATGATAAAAAGCCTTGATAGACTATATTCTTTGGATGGGTTTTACAGTAGTGTGAACTGTCCAAGAAGAAAAGTTCATCTGTGTTTGCACTTGCCAGAATGTCTTTTGAAATTATAAAAAAAAAGGGGGGGGGGGGGGGGA
>VWZO01009494.1:1475709-1525267 GCA_013396975.1 Bucco capensis | reverse complement strand
GGGGGGGGGGGGGGGGGAGAGAAAATAATTGAAGATGTGCAGAACTTGCCTTCTGCAACAGTAATTGAGGGAGTGATTTGTGTAATGTGAGTGCCTGAAGTATGGACTTTAAAAATAGTTACTGTGATCAAAGAAGAGAAAGAAACTGAAGTGAGATGACTGCCTTCCATGGCTTTGGTAGAGTAGCAGCAGATTTTAGCTGGGCATGTAACATGTTTTGAACTTTCCACAATCTTTAGTTCTGGTAGTAAGCTGCACTTCGTTTAAGCACATTCTTTGGACACTGGCCATGAAGCCCTCATGTCTTAAATTTTTCACTTGCAGGTTGTGATACAGATTAAAACTTCCAGTGATACTGTGTAGACTCTGAATTAACATAAAACTTCCCTATGGAAGTTTTGCGTGGTGGGTCTTTTTCTTCTAGAAAAATGGGATAGATATAATAATCACTTTAATCTTTGACTAAAGAATGTGTTGAAATAGTCTAAATATTTTCAAAAGTGCTCTAATTTATTTTGTGCTCTAAAAAGCTCTCTTGTGTTTCTGTTTTCTGCATATAAATTTATTGAGCAATTTTCAAATGCTTGGGTAACATCTGTAATAGAACCTCTAATAAAAATACTTTTATGTCTGCTTTGATACACATCTCATTTAAATATTCCAGTGTTATAGGTTGGAAGGGATAATTCAACAAATACTTCACAATAACAGAAATCTCAAAAAGGACATACATGAAATGTTAATATATAGGTGTAATGTATTAAAAGAGCTAGATTTTTTAAGTGGCTGCATTTTAATGGGGCTGTCAGATTTTGAAAGTGTTGTTTTTGAATGCTTTCATTTAATAAAGCATTCTGCTGTTGCAATGAAGTAAGTCTGAGAATGCGTTAATACACTCTTACTTCACTCAATATCAAAACTCTTCATCAAATTCTTAATTGTTACAATTCCTCAGTGCTTCCTACACTTAAAGCTGTAGAAGGCGGTAGTGTTAGAAGCAGCAGCAGTATCTGGATGAAAGGTGGTTTCTGGTGAAATTCATTGTCTAAGCATTTTCACTAAAGCCAAAGAGGATCAAAACCAAAGTGCCAAAAACTGATTTGAAGCCTAGAACAATAGCGGTGGGACAAAAATATATGTGTAGTGTTTTGCATTTAAGGAAGAGGACGCTTTGTTCACCTACAAATGTAAGGTTTGGAGGAGACAGGTTCAAAATGACCTTTCATATTCTTTTGTGACAGACCAATAGATTGAGCTGGCAGTATGATGCAACTGTGAGAAAGTGAAAATAGATGTCATGATCTATCTGTGTCAGTAGAAAGAGAAGTATTAATGGTGTTGTGCAAGGCACTTAGGAGACTCTTGTCTGATATACTTGGCACAATTCTGACTGTCCATATTGAACAAAAAGGTGCAGGCTGGAAGAGGTACAGGGCAATTATGCCAGGCTTGATTCTTTCCCAGTCAATATAGAAGAGGAGAAATTGTCCTCTGTAGGGCAGAAAATTGCCCTCTTTATGTTAGAAGAATGAAAATTGAGGCATTGCTTGTTGGATGTAAAAAATCTGGGTGAAGAACAGGGAGCAGAAAGAATGGTTAAAGCTAAAATTCCTATTAACCAAGATTAAGGAAACACTCAGGTATCCAAAGTGTGATTTCGTACTGATTACCTACTGGTATTCTGTCCAGTGATCAGGTGCTTTCAAATGAAAGGATGCAAACACCCCTGAGATGCATACTCCAGTGGAACCAACAAGATCTGTGGTGATCAGATTCATCATGGGTCTCTGTAGGTGCACAATGTTGTTACTTTGCTATGCAGTACAGTATCCAGTTTTGTGTATTGAAAGTACCTTTTCTTGTTTTCAGGTGTATCCCAAACACATTACAAAATAGCTCTTTAAGTATTGTTCTGAACCATGATGTTTACACTGACAGCAGAGTACCTTACAGTCCTTGTGAATTTCAGCTTGCTTCTTTGAAACTATTCCTGCATAGTGTGCCTAGATGAACATGCAAATAGTTGAAGAAACATGTTCTTATCAGAACTTCCCATTTTGTTGCTGATAGGGTACGTGTTCGTAGAAGTGGGGCACAACATGCAACTTGAAGTTTCCAACTTGCCTTCATCTACTGTGACAAAGTTGCCTGAAGACCAGTAACGAGATGCAAGCATGTAGCACTTAAAGTGCATTCTCCTTTGCATTTGGAAGGGTGTTAC
Organism: Bucco capensis; assembly: GCA_013396975.1. NCBI lineage: Eukaryota > Metazoa > Chordata > Aves > Piciformes > Bucconidae > Bucco > Bucco capensis. Next base: position 1,523,046 of record VWZO01009494.1, on the reverse strand, counting down.
TGTTTTCTCTTCAGGTCTCAATTTAGAATTTGTGTGAAGGAGCAATCTGATTTTGGAAGTTCTTTTCATTGATTTCCAGTTGGCTTTAGGATAAAGTTATTAATGGGTTAAAACTGTGTAGATGGTTTTGTGTGACTTTACGTCAACCTTTCTACCAAGAAAATTGGTACAATAACTGATTTTTTTTTTTTTTTACACTAACTTCCTTCTGTGGGTATATAACTGTAGTCTTTTCTGACGTTGTTAGTATTTTGTAGTCAGTTATGCTATCTTCAGGCTCTGTCATGCTGCAGCAGATAAATAATTTTGAGTCCTGTACAGAAATAGAGATACAAAGCTTTGTTTCATTTGGAAAGGTTCACATTAGAGCTGAAAAATTAAGATACAGAGAAAGTCATACTTCAAAAGCTGTACTTTGTTCCATCTGTTATGCTGGTATTTTGGACCTCATAAATACTGGCATTAATTGCCTGTGTGACTGGAGAGAATACAGTTTTCTTCATCCAGCTGTTCCTTGCAAAATACCAAGGAAGATGATTGATGTGATCCACTATGTTCAGCCTGTTGCAAGAGTTGAGTGTAGTGCAGGATGTGTTGTGAAACTTGCTGAATTTATACAGAAACTTGGGATACACAGTAGTGTCTTAGACTGCACATCCATTTAATGTGTTTTGCCATCAGGCTGTAGGTAGGGAAAACCTTTTTCATCATTAGGAAGTAGTGGAAAAGCTCCCAAGAAGAGAAGTTAATGTAGTCTCCATCCTGAGTGCTCTTCAAGACTTCACACCCTGAGCAGCATGGTGTGCTTTCATAGCTGTCTCTTTTTAGAACATGAGATTAGATTAGAGACCTCATCCATTTGTTTTCCTGAATGTACCCCTGGGAAGAGGTTTACTTTTCAGTAATCATTCGTTTTACAGTAATCATTTGTTTTAACCAACTACTCTGAAACAGTTGTACATTCTGTAATTAGTAAAAGAAGCAACTTTTTTAGCAGAGCAAGAAAACTATTCAAGCAGAGAACTGAGGAAGTGAATTATCGGTTTCAAGACTTGCATCTCCTGAACCTTTCAGAAGGCAACTTAGGCCCTTCTGCCTGCTTTACTGTGGCACAAATACCATTGTGAAGAAGCAAACTTGTTAGGTGTCTCAAACTACAATGGAGGAATCACCATGGAGGTTTCTGCTGTCTTACAATTTGTTTGCTGTGGAGAACTTTCAGCTGTAGGGTTAGTCCAGTACCATTTAAATCATTATATGAGAAGCTTTTCTCTATCAGAAAAGACATTATTCAGAATATTTGTGTGTGTGCATGTATATGGTTCCTCAGTTAATCATATCTGTGCCTGAAGTGTGCATCAGTCTTTCTCTAATTAAAAGTCAGAAAACTTGGTGATATTTAACATCTGTATAGGCTTATCTTCGAAGCATAAAGCTTAGTTAGTAAGTATCAAGTTAAGTTAATTGTCTTTATGCTTTGCAATTGAGATCTTTTTCTTTACAGTCCTTCAAGAAAGAGAATTTCCTCAGTTCTGGATTTTAGTGTATTTCTTACCAATATCTTGTTGTTGGTCATGATATATATGTATATTTAAATAAGACTTAACTTTTAAATTCAGCTGGTTGTGGAGATGTGATGTTTTGTTCCCTTTTTATCTTCACTGAAATAATTTTAAAATAGTGCTTTTCTTTCCAAAAGATGCAGCTGTGAGGTCCATCTGTTCATCAGAAAATTTGTGCTTCATCTTTTTTTAGACAAACTTCACAGCCCAAAAGAAATATGGCTACAGTGTTTGGGAAGGGGAAGGGTTTTTCACTCCTCCCTGTAGCTTTGGTGACCTTAAGAGTCATGTAAAATGGGCATATAAGATGCAGTTGAGCTAGATTTGTAAGGGTAGGGACAGCTTGTGCTTCTGTTTATAATTATGCTGTAATAGCTCAATCTTGGCTTGCCAGGAGACTTGGAGAAAATGAAGTAAAAAAATTAGTAAACATTTCTAGCATTTATAATTTTTCTTTTCAACATGCAAAAATTAGTGAGTAGAATTTTAATATCCAGAGGAGTATTCATTCTTATCAGTTAGTCTTTTCCTCCTTCCTTTACTAATTCAATGCTTTATATGCTATTCATTTGACTGATTGTGCAGAGAGTATAGTATGCATGCTACAGGCAACAGCTTCCTTCACTAAGCAGTCTGACTGTCTTTCTAGAGGAGATCCACTGTATTTACTGAAGGAGGAAGGGGTCCTGTTTAGAAAATGTGCCTACATGATATTACAGTGAACTGCAACCCAGAAATACTTGAGTTAAGGTGGCCATGAATAGGGCTATAGATGCATTGGCCCAACACTCCCTGCTTGGCAATTATTTATCAAATAGCCTGGATAAAACTCACACTGATGTCAAGGCAAAGTCTGTGGATGCTTGAGAGCCCAATGCACTCTACTACAATAAGGAACGTAGGCAAACATTGTATGGGATTGCGTAAAAAATTTGTAGCCTAGCATAGAGGAGCAGAGGGGCTAAACTGCAATTGTACATTACATCTTTAGTGCTTCTCTGGAGGTATTTCTAGATGTCACCTCTGCTCAGTAAATACAGTTACTTACTGTCAAAATGCAAACGTGCTGTTTTATGTGCTCACTGCGTGATGCTTTACAAGAGACTTTTGACTTTGAACCTGGTTTCTGAAACTTACTCTGACAGTAGTAACAGAGAGCTTTGTCAGAGTTTCATAGCATAGATCAATTTCTTTTAAAAACATGAACAAAAATGGAAAAACATTTGCACAGCTGCCATTGTTTAAGGGCTGTATGAGATACAAATTAATTTTTTTGTCTATGCATCTGGGGTGCCTTGTGAAACTCCTCTTTTGGATGTATCCCTCTTGAAGAGGTTCTGAATCGCACAAGTGCTTATTTCCAGAGTTTATGTATGTCACAACATTTTAATCTTTTTAGACTTTGTGTGAAGCACCAGCCTCACGAATAGTCCTTGAGGTATTTATTATACTGTCCTATCCAGATGAATAGACCATGTGGAAATAAATATGCACATGTTTATTTAAATACATTATACATAATTTTCTTTTCATTCCTGTTAGCTTGTAAGCTTGGAGACTAATAAAATAAGTTTGAGCTAAAAAAATCTGTGCAAGGTACTCGCTCTGGAAAGCTTTAATCTTCCTCAGTGAGTGGCACATTTGTCTTCTGTCTGTAAATCTGGAAAATTTATTTAAATGTATGCTTCCTCTTTCCTTTGCATAGAATTAATGTAGATAAGAATTAAGCTCTGAAAGAAAGAGTAAAATCAAATTTGATAGAAGAGTCACAGTTGAGAGCTTGGTGAAAACCTGTCTTTTTCTTAAAAATACAAGAAGAGTTATAGTGTCATTTACTTGTATTTGATCTAAATGTACTATTGTATGGTAAACACGTAGATTAGAACTTAGAAGCATCCTTTGGTTGTCTGAAGAGCTATATGTGAATTAGGAGGGGTTAATTCTGGTTAGTAAATTTTGCATTTGTAAGTGGGATTTCTGTGTTCTTATGCTTCAGGATGCATGCTCTTTGCCACAGAGATCAATTAACATGTCTTCCCTCCTTTCCTTTTTTTGATACGAGGTTCAAATGATAAACTAGTTTCTCTGTATTATGGGGTCATGTGCATAGGAGGATTAAATTGTTCAGTGCCTATACGCAGCAGACTGGTGTGGTTTCTGCTAATTCTTGCTTGAGGCTTTAAACTTTCTATGGTTATGAAGATATTCTTTGAAAATTGACTGTGGGAATTAATTCTACAGATGTGTATGCTCCCTGTCACCAAACCCAGGGGCTGGAGTGGTAGGTGGTCCATTGTAATCTCATTTTCTCTCAGGAGTCTCAGCTCAGATTCAGTTCTGTTGTCACTTTTTCCTAAGAATCCCTTTATTTCAACACTCTGCATGTTTCTGCTGCTCAATTCCTCTATTCTGTCTGGAGGCTGCTGTCAATGTGCATCCCTTGCAATGTGTGTATTCCTAGATGATTTGTTAACCATTGTAGTCAGCCATGCCTAGCTCATGCTGTCCTCGCAAAAGCAAATCCTGTTGTGTTGTGATGAGAATTTAAAATTTTACCCAGATGTGTCTTTGAACATAGAAAAAGGCTTGTCTTCAGAGAGAGAAGGAGGTGCGTGGTAGACCTCTCAAAGTTAGTATGTTCTTACCAGTTCCTCTAACACAATGTGATGAGAGAGGCAAGAGAGACCAAATTAATTTTCTACTGAGTGAAAAGCACACATTTGCTTTTTATTGGATACCAAAGCATTCAACAAGATCACTCCTGACAACTTGGTTTATGCAGTTTGTTCCCTCTAATCCTTATTTTTTGTATGCCTGACTTAGGTCTTTCCATATCCCCCTCCAGGGAATAACCTCTGTCAACAATTCAAGGGCAGATTTGCCAGAGAAGAGAGGCTCAAAAAGCAATTTTTGATAGATTATTTAGATTTGGTAGTCTCTAAACTCAGTTCCATGTGCTTCTTGCTTGATAGGACCTAAAAGTAAAGCTTTCCTACCTGAGTACTTTTATCTTCAGCTTTCATTCCTGCTGCTCAAAGATAAGATACTTTTCTAAGAGAGCTAAGGTGGTCTTGCCTAAGGAAAGAAAAAAAGTGAAATTGTTTTAAAGACTGCTATTTGAAATTCCATATGTATCTAAATTATTCTGAAAGAGCATTATAATTAAGGCTGGAAATAACATACCTCCTGCTGTTTGTATTTTAATAAGACTTTTTCCCCCTAGAAATGAATAAACAAAGCCTGTTGAATAGATACATAACAAGAGGGTCTATAATGCATTTGCCAAAGTATCTTCTCCTCCTCCTCTCCCTCTTTAAATTGTCTTTGGATAAATCAAATTGAAAGTACACATATGAATATCTTAAGGCATATATAGGTCAATATGTTGCTTAGACTTTGAAAGCTACTTTCACATGTGAGCAAATATTAGCATTGCACATTAAACGAGCACTGCTTGAAGCTGGCCCGTGACTTGCATAATGAATGTAAAACACTGAAATTAAAGTGCTTAGTCTTGTCTGTCACAAAAAGTCCCCATGTATTGTTGGTTGTTCTTTTTAAATAAACCCAATGACGTAAGTCCTATTGGAAGGTGCTCTTGAAGACTTTTTGAAAAATAACATTTGGTCATATTGTGAATTTTTTTGCCAGGTGAATGTAAAGTAGTGAAACATTGTGAAGCATATAAACATTGCTCTGGTTTCTGATTACTGTGTATTAGGTAACAGTTGCAAAGACTTTGTCGAAGCTTCTTAAAGCTTTCTTTTATGCTAAAATTTTTTTACTTAACCTTGTAGCTTGTTAAAATAAAGGAGTACTTAACAGTATTGTTTTTTTTATTCAGCTACTAGAATGATCTTCCCTTTATGATGGGAAACTAACTACACTGAGGCAATATAGAGACCCGCATTGTGTTCACGCATGGTGAACAATCCATGGTGAGTGAAGGTGCCTTATCCCAACTTACATATGCCTGTCTTTTTGTTTTTTCTTTCTAACACTTAGTCAACACTATTTATAATTAAGAAGACTCTTGCCATGGTGCCTGTGGCATGAGAGAGGGCAACCATCAGATGAAGAGAAATAGGAAAATACTTCTGAAAACAGCTGGTTTTGGTTTTGATCATCTGGAATGCAAGCCTGCCCTTGTGAATATTTTGAATGATGCATGTTGTTAAAGTTGTTTGCTGCTTTTGAAGAATACTAAAATGTGCTTAAGCGGTTTTGGTGCTAGAATTTTTGAAACCTTCACTAAATAAAATCTTATTTGAAAATACCCTATCTAGTTGCACAAAGCTTGGAAGTCATTCTTGTGAAGCTTAATGCTGCTTTTCACAGATTCTCATTGATTATGAAGTTTTTATGTAGAGATTACATTTTTTTTTTTAGTTTAATCATTCTAGGATAGGTAGAAGTCTGAAAGAGTTATTTAAGAAACAGCTTATTAACATGGAGTTATATAAAGAATGTCTTTATTATGCGTGCCTCTGTCAACATCAAGTGCTGGAATAGCAACTGGTAGTTGAGATGCATGCTTTTACCTGAAGGAAGCTTTATATTTTTACTGAGATTATTTATAAGAACTGAAGTGCTAACCTAAAGTCCCTTAAAAGCAATTTACATAATCATTTGAAATGTAAGGAACACTTATAACACTTGCAGTATTTATGCAGCACCTAGTAGTACACTACATAAATTGACTAGAAACATCTGTCTACTTTGGCAAATACTACAGTTCTCTGACTACATTGAGTCATGAATCTCTCTGACTGAGAACTGAGAAAATGTGAAACAAGGCAGTTGCATCTGCAGCTGAACTAGCTAAGATATAGGACATACCTAGTCTGAGGAAGATGTAGACTATTTACAGGTTGATTTGGTGAATTTATGTAATGTGGGATTGCTAACAGCACTTTGTTATAAAGTAGAAATAATATTGCTTCAAAATCTGAATGCATAAAGTAAGTGTCATTTTCCCTCCTACTCATGGTTTCACGGAAGATTCACTTTTCAAAAGCGAGAAGTATGGTTAAAACATATTTTTTAAAAAATGCAGTCTTTTGACATACACTGCTATAGTTAAAATGTGACACACAAGATGATTTAATCATTGAAAAGTCAATTGCACTTGACAGAAAGAATGACCAGAGATTTCTTTCTTGGGATGGAATTTTCTAGGAAGAATTGAAATTTGAAAGTAGGTGTTGAGAAATGCTATTTGTGCTGTGTTTCATAATAGCTTTCATTATAAAGCAGTGAGAAAAGTTAAGGGTAAATTCCTGTGTGGGAGAAGGGCTGTACAGGCTTTCCGATTCTCTTGATGCTGCTGTGCAACATGTGGAGCATTGCAGTGCACAGTGATTGTTCTAATGCTTTTTAGCTTGTTGGGGATCTCAGCAGAAGAGTTTTTTAGTATACTTGTGTCTATGTTTGAGCATGCACATTATGTAACTGAGCAGGAGTTTAAAAGAATACAGTTAAAACTGAGAACAGAATAGGTTATTCAGTACTAAGATAATACTACAAAATAAGAGTATTTAGTTGTGTCATTCTTTCCCTGTTTTCCAGCACCACTTATCTTGTGTGAAGGACATCCTGACTGTAGCTAGTGGTGCCCCCATTTGTGCTCAGTCTAAGGTGGCACATGTTCATCTCTGCAAGCTCAGGGCTAGCTGATGTAATCCCAGCTAAGAGCACACATGCCAAAATTTGCAAGATTTCTGTAATATGTGAACATATTGGACTGGTTTTATAACATAAAAGATCTGTTCTGTTCAAGTTTATCTTAAATGGGGGCATTGAAGCACACTGTTATAAAATAAATTCTCATCACTCACCTCAGTGACTTCATGGGACAAGAGACCAGGGGTGGTGGGATTTTCTGACTTTTTTTATTTCACTCTCACCCAAGTTGCTGCTGTTTAATCTGTAAAAGGAAAATCTCCACTGAAGGTACAGGGAGGCATGATATATTTCACATTGTAGGATAGACTTCCCATGGCAGTGTGTTGTGCCAGGTTGGTGTAAGCATCTGCACCATCTACAGTTAGTGCTGGAGTGCAGTAGGTCAGAACTGGTTGTAAATTACTGCTGGGGGTGGACACAAGTGTCATCAAGGTAAGAGCAGCCTTAGAAGCAAATTTTTGGTTAAAAAAAATTGGTTTGGAATTGTTCATTTAAAACCAGTGATAACTGCCTATATAACATCTCTAAAGTTAGTATTGTGGTGTTTCTCAGAGCTTTTGCTGGTTTTTTTGCAAACCTGTTTTGGTCAATACTTAACTTTTTGTTTTTGTTTTGTCAGCAGCCATGCAGCAGGTCCTGGATAACCTTACTGATCTGCCAACATCGACGGGCGCTGAAGAAATAGACCTGATTTTTCTTAAAGGAATTATGGAAAACCCTATTGTAAGATCACTTGCTAAGGTATTTAAATTTGCTGCTCTGAGTAGAATGTAGAAATATTTTAACTCAAAATTATTGTGTGATCATTGAGTGTGGATTGAACTATTAATGATGTTTATGTATGATATATCTCATTAAGTGACTTGACAGAGTTCTCGGAGGTGAAGATTGGGTATAATGTAATTTCTGTGCATGCTGATTTGTTCTTACATGGAGCATTGTAGAGGAAGAAGAAAAAATCAGAGACTACAGAAAACTTGTGGTAACATTATTTATGAAGAAAATGTCAAAATACTTGAAATTAGTAGCAGTTGTTTTTTATAGAGTCTTGTGATCACTGTTGTGTGGAAAACCCATATGCCTTCTTACATTTTTCCAAACATTAAAAGTGAGAGCAAGAACCTTCTTTCTTCCATGGTATAAACAAGTTTTCTTTTTTGTCTTTGGCTCAAAACAACTTTCTGATCAGCCCAATGAAATAGTCTCTCCAATGCCCTTGTCTGGATCTCAGAGTAATGCTGGGACTTTTAATTGTCAGCTCTCTGAGACTTGGGTTATCCTTAGTTTTGTTCTTTCATTTTGAAAATACTTCATTTATAGATGGTAGAAATCAATTATAAATATGTATGGTAATACTGACAAAAAAATCTTTGAACTCTAATTACAATGTAGCTGACCAGTAGGAGATGCAGTCAGTATTGCACAGCACTTAAATTCTTTTGTAATCTTGCTTCACAAAAATATGCCTCTTTTCATGAGGAGAAAAAAACCTAGTTAACTTAAATGTAGCTGTCTCTCTAATATGAATAGACATCTGAAAGCAGTGCCTTCTGGGCAGGCATGAATTACTCTGTGAAGCTAAATGATTGTTGTGCAAGGATTTTGCTCCGTATAAAAATGTGGAAAGGAAAACTTTTCATAAGAATTTACTTCTATTTAGCCATTCAAAAAATTAGTTGTAAGTGGAAGACATTGCATAGTAATAAACTTAGAAATAATGGAAGTGTCTCATCTGCTAGTGAGATGATTGCAGAGGGAAAGATTTGTGTACTAAATTTACTTGAGTAAGTAAGAGTATTTTCGTAGAGTTGTCTCCAACTTCAGTATCTGCTGCATAAGTCATCTTTAATATTTATCATGACAAAAGTGTTTATTGAAAAGCATTTTTTTTCCTTATCAAGAATTTGTGTTTTAATGGCCAATTACACTTATGTGGAATTTAATGACTAGCAGATGTAAAACGAGTGCTTGTAATGGAAACAGATCCTTAACTATAAACTTACTTTATCTAGAATGCTGAAAGGTTTTAATTGTATTCATATGGCATGACCACACTTATGTATTCTTTTGTAATTATTTCGGAATTAAACCCCAAAACTCAGTCCTAACCTGCAGAGCTAAATAAGGACAAAATTAAAACAACAACACATTTTATGAAGAGTATATATAGTTAATATACATCCATTTATTTCTAAAAATACATAAAACTTGCTTTTCAATTAGAAGAGCTAGTGTTAACAGAATAGGAATTTCTCAGAACCCTGAGATGATCAGATTATTTAAGCAGATTCTTTTAAGATCAGGCCAGAAATGTAAAAGCCTTTTAATTTTTTAAGTCTACTTGTCCTGTTGCAACAGGCCCTGCTAAACAGACTGTCTCCATCTTTCTTATAGGCTTCTTTTAAGTACTGAAAGTCCTCAATAAGGTCTCCCCATAGCCTTCTCTTCTCCAGGCTGAACAACCCTAACTCTCTCAGCCTTTCTTCATAGGAGAGGTATTCCAGTCCTCTTATAAATTTTGTGGCCTTTTCTGGACCTGCTTCAACATCTCCATGTCTTTCCTGTGCTGAGGTTTATGTTCAGTTCCAACAAGCCTTTTAGAATTATTACACTTTTTTGAAAACAGTTGTCAACTTTGGAACATGCACAAATTTTACTCAGTTTTACTACTGAACTGTCTTATCAAAAGGTTTTCCGAATTGTTAACTGTTCTTTTGAGCCTCAAAACTTTGTCTTCTTTTCTGCGGTCACTATTGCTTTTAGTATTGTAGCATAGTCTGCACAATGCCAGGTGAATGCCTAACCCAGACTGAGGAAACATCTCAAGGGAACATCTTTGGAGTAATCTGTAAACATTGAGTCCAGTATTTAGAATGCCAGATTGTTGGAGGCAAAAACCTTACTAAGTGAATATTTGTCAAGTATAATAAATATCGAATGAATCAAAAGACTCAGTTCAGTATCACTAATTCTGAAATTATAAACTGAACTGAAAAAAAGGCATATCTAAGCGAGGTATTCTTTTTTTTTTTTTTTTTAAATTATTCATAGCACTCCATATCCTGCTACTCCCTAACATATTACAGGATCAGAGGTTGTTGACTGATAAACTTATGGTTCCCTAGTATATACATGGCCTTAATTTTAAGGTGAAAGGTGAGGATATTTGCATTTAGATTATATTCTTTGTTAGTGGTAATATTTTAAATAAAACAAGTAAGAAAGTGGGTGACTCATATTCTCTAATATTATAAAGGTTTTGCAGCTGAAGCCTGTTTAAAAATTGATTTGTATTTTTACTTGCTGTAAAAGAAGTAAACTTCTAAAGAAGGATATCCTTTACTGTATGCATTATGTACAAAATAGCATCCCCCTATTAAGGAGAATGTGTGTAGGTGCAAAGCTTGCTCTGACTTTGTAATCATGGTCATTTGGTTCATGTGTGTTGGTGTTGGGGAATGTTTGAAATGTCTTTATGTTGTTAGCCTTTCCAGTGTTTGATCATCAGTCCTGCAGAAATAACCTTTTTATAGATATAAACTAGAATTTAATGTTCAGATGATTTTGGGAAACAAAGTAGATGTGTGCACATACCTTCAAATTATATATATGCAAAGTATATATAGATGACTCCAGATATATCTCTTATTTGCTATGTTTTTGCATGCCAAAGCAATTCTCTTTGAACTTCTTGTTATGGTAAATAACTCTTGAGTGCATTGAGAATCAGTTATTTTTGGCCTCCTCTTATTCCCTAGTTTTATGATACAGCACTACCTGTAATAAATAACTGAAGCATTTGGATTTATGAGATGTTTCTTTTGCTGCTCAGAGCTCCTATTTTTCAATGAATTTAAGTATCTGCAGTGTTTAAGAAAGGATTATATCTGCAGTAATAGCTCTAGAAAGAGATAAAAACTTATCACAGAATGGTTGAGGTTGGAAGGTACCTCTGGAGGGCATCTGGTCCAACCCTCTGCTCAAGCAGGGTCACCTGGAAATGGTTGCCCAGGACCATGTGCAGACAACTTTTGAATATGTTCTAGGAAGGAGACTCCAACCTCTCTGGGCAAACTGTATCAGTGCTGTGTTACCTACAGAGTGGAAAAAATGTTTCCTTATATTATACGGAGCCTCTGGTATTTCATTTCTTCCCATTGCCTCCTGTCCTGTCACTGGGCATGACTGAAAAGACCCTGGGTCTGTCCTGTTTGCACCCTCCCTTCAGGTATTTATACACATTGATGAGATCCTCCCTGAGCCTTGTCTTCTTGTGGCTGAACAGTTTCAGCTCTCTCCACCTTTCCTTGTAGGAGAGACACATGCTGCAGTCCATTCATTGTCTTCATGGCTCTCGCTGGACTCTCTCCAGTATGTCCAGAATTGTACACAGTACTCCAGGTGTGGCCTCACCAGTGCTGAGTCGAGCTTGACTTTCTGGCAACACTCTTCTTCATGCAGCCCAGGATACTGTTAGGTGCCTTTGCTGCACACTTTTCTTTAGCATTTCCTTTAGTTATGCAGACTTTCCTTTAGAATTGGATGTTCTGAAGGTGTTTGAATGGGAGGATCCTGGGGTAAATGATTCTCTTGCAGACTTTTTTTTTTTTTCCTAAGCAAATCCCATAGTTTCTTTTTTATGCTTCTTCTAGAAGGTGTTCTTGTACTGGGTTCTGAAGCAGAAAGGATGTGAATTGCTATACTGTTCAGGGAGGACTATTTGGTATATATAACATAAAGGTTGTAGGAAATAAGGACATACAAGCATCTCTGACAGGTGGTGCTTATGAAGTTTGTTAAGTCACAAGGTTAAGCATGCAAAATCCTTCAGCAGTTATAAAGATAAAATATACACGTTATACTATATGTAATTTTTCTGGCTTTTATGCTAAAGACTGCACCAAGAAATTATTTAAAAGGTTTATAAATGGGAATTTCTTTACAGTATAGTCTCATATATTTAATCTTACAGGCTCATGAGCGACTGGAAGATTCTAAACTTGAGGCTGTCAGTGACAACAACCTGGAGTTGGTGAATGAAATTCTTGAAGACATCAGTCCCTTAGTAAATAAAGATGAAAATATTGCAGAATTGGTTGGAATACTCAAGGAGCCTCATTTTCAGGTGCCATGTTTTTACTATATCAGTGTCCACTATGGATCTAGGAATAATAATGAAACAAAACCTGAACATTCTTTGTTGATTTATAAAGAGCAGATTTGAAATGCTACATTATAAATATAATAATAATGTTATAAATATATGCTACATTAACTTTACAATTTTGCTGTAATCTTTTGTTCGTTCTTTGCTATTTTTCATTAAAGGTCCATTTAACAAATATTTGCTGTTTTCTTCCCTGTCACCAGCTTCTGGTGAAAACTATATGGCTAGGACAAGGCAACAGTGATACTTCCTGGAATGTTTTTTGAGGATTTAGTGATTTGTTGCTCAGATTTCTCAGTGTAAAGTGGTATCATCCACCTAGAGTGGTGTTATCTTCCATCATCTTGTTGTTTTTTGAACCATGCAAAAATCTGGCATTCCCAACATCCGCCATCAGAGTGGGGACTAAACTGTTCTCTTTTTGAGACTGTCTCCTGTCAGTTTCACTTAATAACCCCCTGCTCTTGTACAGGAAGAAAGTGAATAGTTTTTCTTAATAATCTTTTCTGTGTTACTTTTGATTTGAGAGACTTCATTGTGTGTGTCTGTCTGCATCAAATAAAAAGAAGGGAAGCAAAGCTGTAGACAGCTTCCCAGAGTCATTCACAGCAGCATGGACCATTTCAGGGCTCACCAAAAATTAAAGCATATTATTAAGAACAACGTCCAAATGCCTGTTGAACACTGACAGGCTTGGGCCATCAACCACCTGCAAAGGAAGCCTGTTACAGTGTTTGAACAACCTCTGAGTAAAAAAAGGTACCTCTAGGCTCAGTAGAGGTGGGTTGGTTGGTTGATTTGATTTGATTTTTGGTTCACACCTGTGAGATACGACTTTTCAGTTTGTCAGCTAATATTTTACATTAGAATTGTGTTTTCCCTTATAGTCCATGTTGAATTTCATTTGCCTTGTTCTAACTCTGTTGCAAATGAGGTGCTTCTGGAGATTACAACCAGTTGTTTTACTCCTTGCATCAGCAAACCATATCATTTAACTTTTCCCTCCCATTTCCTAGGTCACTTGTCTGAAATGTCAGTGCATTGACAGCTGTAGAACTAAGCCCAGATGCAGGTGCGAAATCCCCTGGTGATGTGAATTTTTAAAAATAATAAGAAGGACTTGTTAAGTTACTTTCACCTTTCCAAGAATTATGCCAGCCATTCATCCTAAATAGTAGGCAATAAAATACTTAATTTGAAAAGAAGCCAGGATTTCTTCTAATAGCTTTATAATGCCTAATCATACCTTTGAAGTGCTTCATTTGGAAAAGTGATCTTTCCTCCTAGACAGCTTAATTTATAGGTTTATTTTTCCCAGAATCATAGAATCATAGAATGGTTTGGGTTGGAAGGGACCTCTGGAGGTCATCTAGTCCAACCCCCCTGCACTGGGCAGGGACATCCCCAACTAGATCAGCTTGCCCAGAGCCCTGTCAAACCTCACCTTGAATGCCTCCAGGGATGAGGCCTCAACCACCTCCCTGGGCAACCTGTTCCAGTGTTCCACCGCCCTTGTGGTGAGGAACTTCTTCCTAATGTCCAATTTAAATCTACTCCTCCCCAATTTAAAACCATTGCCCCTTGTCCTTTCACTCCAGGCCTTTGCAAACAGGCCCTCTCCAGCCTTCTTGTAAGTTCCCTTTAGGTACTGGAAAGTCACTATTAGGTCCCCCCGAAGTCTTCTCTTCTCCAGGCTGAACAATCCCAGCTCCCTCAAATTCATGTCTCCTTACCAGCCCCCCTGATTACTCTAAAATCTGTATTGTTTTTCTCAGTTTTTAAGTGCTTTTGAGGCCTGAAGTGTTAGGAAAGGAGTCTCAAATTCAAGACCATAGAGTTGGTCTGTTCTTGTATATTCCCCCCTACCCCAGCCCCTTTTGGATCACAGTTGGAGAAATAGTTACCCTATAGGGCAGGTAGTGCTTCATGACATGTATAGATTGTACTGAGAAATCTTTTAGGAAAAACTAATTTTTAATTTGAACTTGGCTTCAGCACTCTAGAAAGCCTTGGATGTTTAATGTGTCTTTGTTTACTGACTTTTGAATCACTTTTTTTTTTATCTAGTAAGTACAGCTTACTAAGAAATCAGTAAAGAAGCTTGTAAAGAAGTCAGTATGTTCTAAGTTTATGGATTACTTTATGGCAACATGTTGCACAAAGGGGCCATACTGTCTGCCACATCTGAGGGTATCTCTTGTGATGCTTTATTCTGGTAATGTTGCCATTTTTTCCATGAGAACCTTTCTGCAGTTACTTGGCAGTTACTTTCTGCAGTTACCTTTCTGCAGTTACTTGGCTAGTCAGCTGATCCTGTTTATATGTGCTCTATGGAGGAAACTTTGAACCGTTTTATGGTTGTTGATTATTCAGTGGATGTTGTTTTGCAAACTTTGGCAGTGATTTTATAAGAATTCCAGCAACAGTATGGGAAAGGTCAGATTCCAGGGGAGCTCTGGGGTTGCAGGAGCACAGGATACTGATACCATAAGAAAGAAGCAAGTGAAGTTCATGCAACTGTTTTCTTAGCTCACGCAACCATATTGCTGAAATGAGTGATGGAGTGACATAAAATGTTGGAGAGTAGTGTAGTACCAGATACAGACACATGACCTCTGTTGCCAGGTGGCTTTGTTTAGGTGTTCTTCAGGACTGTATGACCTGGCTGGCTGTAAACAGTCTTGTAAAACTGGTATGTATTCTTAAGTTTCAGAACTGAGAGTTAAGTATGGGAAGGTAATAAGTAAAAAAGGAAAAGGGACGCCCTATAGCCCTTGTTTTAAGGAAACCAGTGATCTCCTTTTCTTAAAGAAACTATTCTATAATTGTGGGCAGCAATGTACAGTTTCTGATGGTCTTTCTGTGACTCTGTCATCACATAAATAGCAGGAAAAAGATTTTCTGATTGAGAGATGTTTAAGTAGTAGTTGAAATAATTCATGCTTATCCATAAAACTGAGTGAATAAATAGGATCAGAATGTGGAATGGGATCAGATTTAAGAACTGAAGAATCTTACAGAGCATGTTAATTTGAAAAGGATGACACAGACTGTTAGCTTAGTAGTCTTTTTTGACTGTGGATCAGGTTATAATCCATAAATTATGTGACTGTTAAGGGCAGGGACCTGTACAAGCATGGTTAAGTGTAGGCTCCATGAAGAATCTAGTGGTTTGTGGCCGGAAAGTTTTGAAACAGTTTGTTTTAGCATGTGACCAAGAGAGAAAACTGGAAGTATCGTTGTGGTGTATCTACCTAGTTTTTTCAGTGATAATGTGTTAAAATGTGTAGTTGATGCATTTTGGAAATGTAGACAGATCCAAAAATAATTGCTTGCAAATACTGGCAAAGAGAGATCTGTTCTCTGGGTTTCTGGATTGGATGTATCTTGGATAATGAAGAATTAGAAATTGCTACAATCTGACAGCTGCTTAATTTAAATAAATTATTGTTTCCCTACTTAATTTGATTTGGTTTATGTCCACAGTATCAGAGCAGCCACAATAAGCAGCTGTATTTACAGTCTTAATGGCAGAATTGGTGAATTAGTATCTCCTCCTGAACTCAAACTGAAATACCAGCAGGGTCATCATGTAATGATTCAAAAATCACTGTTTGAAACAAAACTATGTTGTTTAAGGCTTAGTAGGCATCTCCTCTACTTGCTGATTCTTCCTGTATTTGTCAGTGAGACTCTCTAGGCTATAGGATACTTTATCTTGAACTACTGTATATGGTGGCTATAGGGTGTCCCTTTTCGTCTTTAAGAGAAAAGTCTTCACTGGCTAATTTCACAAGTTTGATCTCTTTTTACCTGTATGTATTTTCACATAAATATTTTGTTTAAATCTTAAAAGTATCTTTTATGAGAAAACCTGATATAAATTGCATTGTCTTCCAAAGATAATTATTTTTATTTGGATCTCCTCCTTTCGTTTTGTTTTTATATGTGTAGACTGGTGAGAACACCATTAACTATAAAGTCTGAGTCCTTGCTTTCTAGAAAGTGAATTCTGTCAACTTGGATTCATCTGTTGCTAAAATTCTACCTTGGCTTTATGCAAGCAGAAGACACTCGTTCTGCAGATTGCTAGAAATCCTTGCATACCTATAATTATCTAAATTACTGTGGACGAAAATTTTATTACATTAAACCCAAGTATCTAATGGTTACATTCATTTTTTTTCAGCCGGTTGTCTACTTACTTTAACCATTTGCTTGGATACTGTCTCATTAGGTGAAAGACTATTTTAGGTACTCTTTTTTTTCCATCTTCTTCCCTGCAAAATCACATATTCCTCCCAAATTCATTATATTTCTCCTATACTTCCTTAAGAAGAAGCATTTGGATTTACAAAAGAGAGCATATTTTTCCCAGATAGTAGGGCTTATCAGTTCATGTGAGTACTTGTATGACAGTTTTTGCGCTGTTCCATGTGAAGTAGGGAGTTTTATGATCTGTTCCCAAAAGAGCAGTTTCAGTGGTTATTGAGCACTAAATCCTTTTACAAATGGTTATTTCATGATTTTAAAAAAGGCTTTTTCTATTCCTTTGCAGTCACTCTTGGAAGCACATGATATTGTGGCTTCAAAATGTTATGATTCCCCTCCTTCTAGCCCAGAAGTCAATAATTCTTCAGTGAACCAGATTGTTCCAGTAGATGCTATTCGTATCCTTGGAATTCACAAAAGAGCAGGAGAACCATTGGTAAGTAACTGAAGGTGAATGTCTTTGATTTTAAAGTGTGAGTGAAAACATTTGCATGTGCCTGATTTCTTGCATTATGTTTTAATTATTTCCATTTTTATGTTGTGTAATGGGTGGTGGGATCAGTATTGAGAGGCCTAAATAAGAAGATATTTGCATGTTCTCCATCCTGTTCTCTTTAAGAGATTGTGGGACACTGAATAAATAGTCACTAGGCTGAATGACTTGCTAGCATAACTAACACAACATCTGTTTGGTCCTAATAGAAAATGACAGGATTGCATGAATCCAATCAAGAACCATACAGTCATCGTTCAGTCACATGAAAACCTTGTCTGAAAGCACTTCTGTGTCACCTAACACTTATCTGTATATTAGGAACTCTTATACTGTAGTAACTATTACTATCTGTTTTCATTGGGGTAGATAGAATATCCCATAGCTGTTTATTTTTGCTTGAGATAATGGTAAAATGAAATTGAAGGTTCTCAGTGGTAAACTAGTGTCACATACCTCTTTCAGGGTGTTACCTTTAGAGTTGAGAACAATGATCTGGTAATAGCACGAATTCTTCATGGCGGAATGATAGATCGACAAGGTCTTCTGCATGTAGGTGACATTATTAAAGAGGTGAATGGCCATGAGGTTGGAAACAATCCAAAAGAATTGCAGGAACTGCTGAAAAATATTAGTGGCAGTGTCACTCTGAAGATTCTTCCCAGCTACAGAGACACTGTTATTCCTCAACAGGTCAGTAGCACATTTCTAACAATTCTGTCAAAAGAACTTCTGCTTGGTACTTCATTGCATAAGATTTTGAATTAGACATATTTTGATTAATTTGTGTATTTAGTGCAGGAAGGCTAAAATGTAGGTACCTGTATTCACCTTTAAGTCCATTTTGGATATGGCTTTATTCATTATTATATACTGTGCTTAATATGCCTGCCTAAAAAATTTAATTAGTATCTAAGGTTGATAAGCATTTTTATACTACATATAAAGCATGTTTCTTTGATATCCAGTGACCTCTGATAACCCAGCCACAATTACATTAAACTGCAGTGAATTGCATGTATTTATAACATGATCAGTGTCCAACTAACCTACTTCACAGAATTCAAAAACATATTGAATTCAACAGATGAGCTTGAACTCACTGACCTAAGCAGGAACTTGGATGATGGCTGTTTCTTACACCTTTGCTGTTGCTGTAGACTGTCAGTTTCTCCACTGCAGAAGTAACTTGTTCTAGATCAGTGTCTTTGAACCTTTAAAACACTCCTTCAGGTAGAGGTTCTTAGTGCTCATGAATATAATAGACTGTGCTTGCTTTGAGTAGATGCTGAGGGAATATGCTGTATTTGAGGCAGGTGCACTGCTTCCTTTGCTCCTCAAACTGGCAGAAAAAAGTCGAAGATGTTTCCAGTCTACTGATGCAACTTACTGTTTCTTCCCCTGCATCAATTTTGAGTCTTAAGCAGTAACATATCTCATTTGTTTTAAAACATTGAATTCATAGCAAAATTAATTCTAAAGATTTCACAAGCCTTGAACACACTGCTCACATTCTGAGAATTTTTTGTATATTTAAGTAATTTAAAGTCAGAATACTAATTGGGTTTGTATATCCTGAAGTGAAAACATCAATGTTTTGCAATGCATTGTCCAAATAGAATAGCTGTTTTTTATTTTTGTCATTAAGCTCCTGTAGCCAAGGTTTGTGCTGCTGATTATTCTACTCTCTCTGCTGGTATATACCAGTTTTTTCCATAGATTGTATTTTACTTGCCAAATGCAAGTAAAGTCCTGTCCGACTTTTTGTGCTGTGTAGGTAAAGACAAATTTATCAGTCTGACAGATAAATTAGTAAAAATGTATTTTATGATGTTTAAGCTTTGTAAATTTTTACACATTTCAGGTTTTTGTGAAGTGTCATTTTGATTATAATCCATATAATGACAACCTCATCCCATGCAAAGAAGCAGGTTTGAAATTTTCTAAAGGAGAAATTCTTCAGATTGTAAACCGAGAAGATCCAAATTGGTGGCAGGTTGGTAAAAAGAAGTAAAATAATAAAAAAACAGCTTAATAATAAGCTCTTTAAGTTATGATCTACTTCCATTTAACAGTAGACATAAGAAAAAAATATTTGCACTGCAGTCCAGCTTCAAGGTAATACAAAATATTAATAATTGAAATACTAGAGAAAATTGAATGGCATAAATTGTATACTCTGATTTTGCTATTACTGCTATTTATTTGTCTTTGTTCTTGTATCATAAGCCTAGACATTCTAAAATCCATTTAAGTGGACAATTTCTAGCAGAAGGTCTTAGGTTGACTATGTTAATTGTGGTAAGCCTTCCCTGACAGCGGCTGTGGAAGAAGTGGAACCTTTCCTGAGTGCTCAGAGTTGAGGAGAGAGAGAGGGAAATTAACCCTGTGGATTTGAAGAGGGGTGAGAATAGCTGTTTGGAGAAGCTGTATCTTTTATTTCTACAGTGGTGGTCAATGTCTGTGAGCTGTAACATGCATGTTCATAATCAAAGTGTTTGGCACTATTTCAAATATTAACAGTTCATCCTGCTTTAAGGCTGTATTTCTACATTCAGCCCTTTGGTAGAAATGTAATCCAGTGGTTACACTATTTTTTTCCCAAGACAGTATATACTGTACAATTAAAATCATCAGTGCCTTTGAAAGTAGGATGAGTGAACCTGTAAGACACTTTTCTCAACCAAGATACTCAAAATTGCAAGTGGCAGTGGCAAGCTAGGCAAAGAGTTTAGCATTATTAATTACCTTTTTCCCCCGAAATTGCTTGCTCACCCTTTGTTAGATACTAAGCAATAGTGAGCCAAACATTACTTCAGAGAAACATATATATGACTTCTTTAAAAGCAACAAAAATATTTGAATATACATCAACAACTGTTGCTGAATTCTATTGCTTGTCAGTAGCAGTAATAACAGAAAGAGAATAAACAGTGTGAGGGAAGGCAAAAAATTTCTTACTGCCAAGTTAATTAGTTTCAGAAGTTAGACACTCCAAAACTCCAGAGTAGTTTGACATTTAGCTTACATGCTGTCTTCTGTATTGCATTTCAAATTCTCCAGTTGTAACTTGTGGGAGTGCAAGAGAAATGAAACAATCAGTGGCAAAAATGAAGTGCATTAAACCAGTATATTGTGTTGCAAGTATTGCTATGCAGATCATGCCACTGGGAAAAAATACAGTTTTTTCCTTGTGCTTTCTAGAAATGATAGACTGATACTGAAAACTTACTAACTGTAAAAAATTAGTTGGTCAAAGGTAAAATCGTACAAGTTGAAAAGTGAACAATTCCTGTTAGCAAGAGACAGGCCAAGCAGTTATGGAGAATTGTAACATTTCATAACTTTGTGTTTGTATGTGTTAAGCTTGCTGAGATTTGAGCTTGCCATGAAATTATTTTATAGAGAATCTTAGTCAAACTTTCTTTACTAAGGATACTTAAGTTACTAAGATTTTAAAATTTAAAAACTAAGTTTGAATTTCCAATTCTCTGTAGTAAATGTATCAATACTCACCCTTGAGAAACTCTGGCAGTGTGAAAGTCAGTCAACAAAGTGTTGATAAGAAAAGTACTTCTCACCAGGTTTTTTCTTCACTACTACTTTTTCCCCAGGCTAGTCATGTCAAAGAAGGAGGAAGTGCAGGGCTTATTCCTAGCCAGTTCCTGGAAGAGAAGAGAAAGGCCTTTGTTAGGAGAGACTGGGACAGTTCAGGTGAGATTTAATGAATTTCAGGAAAAGATTTTGCTCTGACTCCATTTGTTTTGCTTTTCTTGCCTTCATAGATAGTAGAAAGCTGCTATATGAGAATATTGTAAAATGATAATTACTGTATTTTGGCTTTGACTGGAGGACAAAAGGCTGAAGTCTGCTTAGTCTTCATGGATCAGTTTTGTCACCTGCTAATGAAAAGCTAAATGATGCAGGAAAGGCATGAGAATTAGCTCTTATTTTTAAATTATGTTTTTATAGTGTGCACTGAAAGTTAATAAATTAAACCTGTTTGGATTTTTCTGCTGCTTTTTAAAAAGCTTTCTATGAAAACTATTTTTTTTCCTCTGTGTTCAGTTCTTAGTATACCATTTGATGTGTATGAAAATAGATGTGATATCCTGCCCTAGAATACACAAAATTCTAAACTAGTCCTTGTAAATTCAGTTAATCTAAACTTGCATATGTTTCTGAAAAACACATAAACAAGCCAATACTTTTGTTTCATTATTTTTTATTTCTAGGGCCTTTCTGTGGAACAATAAGCAGCAAAAAAAAGAAAAAGATGATGTATCTCACTACAAGAAATGCAGGTATCTCTTAATATTACCTGAGAGTCAAGGTTTTCCAGGCTTCTGAACTTGAAGAGTCTGGTGTATCTAAAGCTGAAAGATTTGAAGTAAAATATACGATTAGAAATTTGATAGATCAGATAGTTTTTATAGTTTCAAAGCAATAGGGACCAGTGAAGATGTGGTGGTGCTGAGTACATCTTTTGGTAGGTGGAAGTCAGAGAAGAAGAATGTGTTAAAAGAGGAAAAAAAGCAAAAGCTTCATTGCCAGCAGGTTGAGGGATGTGATTCTTCCCCTCTACTCAGCACTGGCGAGGCCACACCTGAAGTGTACTGAGCTCCTCCCCAGTGCAAGAGACAAGGACATACAAAGATGATGAAGGGTCTGGAACATCTCTTCTATGAGGAAAGGCTGAGAGAGCTGGGACTGTTCAGCCTCAAGAAGACAAGGCTTAGCAGGGATCTCATAAATGTATATAAATACCTGAAGAGAGGGTGTAAAGAGGACAGAGCTAGGCTCTCTTCAGAGGAACCCAGTGACAGGACCAGAGACCACAAGCAGCAACACAGGAAACATTTTTCCACTGTCAGAGTGACTGAGCACTGGTATAGTTTGCCCAGAGAGGTTGTGGGGTCTTCCTCCTTGAAAATATACAACAGCCTTTGGGATGTGGTCCTGAACAACCATCTCCAGGTGGCCCTGCTTGAGTGCTGCTGCTGGACCAGGTGACCTCCAGAGATACCTTCCCACCTCAGCCATTTTGTGATTCTATGAAAGCTCACTAATAGTCAATCACAATTTTCCCATTATGATCAATCTTGAATTTTCTTCTTGGAAGTTGAGGTAATAGTCTGATTTTATTCCCATCCCAATTTAAAGCAAGAAAGCTTGTAACAGACTTAATGTCCTTTTGAATACTATTTGTATTTGCATGTGATCTCTTGATATATAGCAGGACTGCTTTATTTGTTTTTCTTGCAGTACACACTGTCTGTTAACTATACTTTGTACATTTCTCAATGTAGAATTTGATCGTCATGAAATCCAGATCTATGAGGAAGTAGCCAAAATGCCTCCTTTTCAGAGGAAAACTCTAGTGTTAATTGGGGCCCAAGGAGTGGGGCGAAGAAGTTTAAAGAACAGGTTTATAGTACTGAATCCTACTAGATTTGGAACTACAGTGCCATGTAAGTTGTCACCATTTCTCTTATCATACCTTGAGTCTTTGATTATCTGGAAAATACTTGATGTTTATTCCAGTCGTTCAGGGTAGGAATAATTTTGTTAAGAGTATAAAAAGTTATATAGAGTGGGGAAACAAATGATTCTTCATCTTCTGAGAAACCTGAACCAACATACAACAACAGTGAAAGTATTTGTAACTAGTGGTTAAATGTTACTGTGCAGTATTTCAGTCTGCTAGGTTTCTTTAGTGTTGGTCACCAGCAGTGACTGAAGGGATTCTAGGAGTTCCTAGTATTCTCCTGTAATGAACAGCCAGTGGAGTTACTCAGGTTTTCCATTTAGTTTTCCATCTATAGAAGCACCCTAGGCATTATAAATTTTTCCTTTAGTATTAGAAATGTAGGGAAAAGCAACAAACTTCAAATAAAACTGAAGTGTTTGTGATCCCTAAGATTTGCATGATAATCTGATGTTTTAATACATGTAGTCTCAAGCCCATGACCTTTTTTTTTTTCTCCCTATCAATGTCAGAAGAAAACCTCCTCCTTACTGAAGTATTTTTCTCGTCTTCCTTCCAGATAGTTCCTTTGTTCATTCACAAGATCTCTTATTTTTTTCAAACTGCCCCTTCCTGTTTGCTAAGGAGAGAGGTTCACCTTCGCTACATTATTACAGAAACAGTCTGTTCCCTTTTGTTTTCACTGGGCAAGAAGTAGATCTGATAATAGGGGAGGAGGGACTCGTCTGAAAGATAAATTGTGCAACATGAGAGAACCAGTCTCTCATTTCTGAAACACCAAAACTGGCCAGGGCACCAAGGATTGCTATGTTTGACTGATAACAAAATTGGCTTCTCAGTGTTACTTTTTTAAAGTCTTCCCCTGAAAATGAAGAAAGTGTTTATTGCCTAAAATTCTTTATTCACTTTTAAAAATGCCTTCAAAATTACTGGTTTCTCTAAAATGCTATATAGATGCTTAAATATATATATCTAATACAACATAGGGTTAAAATGCTTTTACATGCAGCTCTTGAACACCCTTGAAAGGCATAAAAATTTCCTTTTTCAAACTAGCAATCCGACAATCTAATCATCCACATGCAGGACATAGTTTATTGTATGTACAATCTCCTCTCTATGTTTAGATTTTAAACAGGCTAATCAGTAATCTCAGTTGGCCTCAGTTTCTTTCATTAGAAGAAGATTCTCCTGGTTATTCACAAATGACTGTGTGTGGAGGTTTGTTTTATTTTTTGGGAAATGGCTGAATGATCCATTTTGCTATGAGGAGGAGGATGTCCTTGGCATAATAGCTGAACTGTTAAATCACCTTCTGGCTGTAAACTGTTAAAGCTCATTCTCCAAAATTTATTTCAAACTGATATGATTAGTATGGAGTTTTGCTACTATATTAACCATTATAGTTTTAATCTTTCTGTAGAGCCTTGGCTAAAACTAGATGTTCTAGTAATATGTTTATTGCTAACAGCTTCAGAAGATCATGTCTCTTAGGAGTTGAGTTTTCTGTAACAATGAAGTTGATAGGAATTGTTGGAAAGGGAGGAATGCTTTCCATTTGTATCATCAAGTTGCACCAACTGGTGATATCACACCAAGCGGGGATACAAATATTACCAAAGGGATCCATTCACTGTTATGTTTAATAAATTCTAGAGTTCAAATCTAATTAAATGCAAGTAGTAGGCAGCCAGTATGGTGATAGGACAGCTAAGTTGGTAATAATCTGATATATTTTTTAGAATTTTTCACTTTCTTGCTTAAATAATGTCTGTACTGCATAGTGTAGCCAATGCCCAAGATAGCTGCTACAATTTAACTTAAATATTGGCTTTAATCTCCCTGCAGTGAATTTACATTGCTTTAAATGATAAGTTGTCCTAGAAAGCAGGATTAGCTGGCCTCCACTAAGATTTTGCTGTGGTGGCAAGGATTCTTCTGATGTTTGAGCTAACTTTATAGCTAGCTCAGGTAATTCTACCCTGACTAACAGGCTAAATACAGTGAGCAAAGTAGTTACTAAGGTCTGGGGGGCAGGGCAGATTTTGTTGTGTACTCTAATTACTTTATTAAGTGAGCAATTAAAAGGGTGACCTGAATGAGTATTGTATATGGTGTGAGTATTATATATGGTGTGAGGGAGTAACACAAAGGAAGCAAGCAAATGGGTGGGAAAGCAACATATAGGAAAGAACAGAAATAAAGGGAACAGGAGGGTCTCTGCCCTGTTTTGAAACTTACATTAGAATAATTAATCTGTATATGGAACAATTATAATTGTATATTATACTCTCCCTAACTTAACAGGCTGCCCAGTCTCATATTTGTATTCCAAATACAAAAAAGAAAACATTCCATTTATATTGTACATTTTCTGTTTAGTTACTTCACGGAAGCCAAGGGATGATGAAAAGGATGGACAAGCATACAGATTTGTGTCACGAGCTGAAATGGAGATAGATATTAAAGCTGGTAGATATTTGGAGCATGGAGAATATGAAGGAAATCTTTATGGCACCAAAATTGAGTCCATCATTGAAGTTGTTCAGACAGGAAGGACCTGCATCTTGGATGTGAATCCACAGGTATACCATTTATACTGTTTCACTCTTAAGTGTAGGAATGTAATGTTGAAGAGGTTTGCCTTTAAATTTGAAGGCTTCTTATCTGGTTTGAGGATTACAATATCAACTGGATTTTTGCATTTGTGGCACTTAGTTGGAATGAGTTAGAAAGATGGAAAAAAAAATAACTTAGATTCTTCATGGAAGAGGAGTCTTGCAGAGTAGTAAATAATCCTTTTAGCCAAGGAAAGAATGATGTTGAGCATTTCAAAAGGCAGTGTAGGATTTTCTAAAATAGAAGTAAGAATCTTCACATATGTCCATAGTAACAGACTAGTTTTGTAGTGCCCCTTAGTAAGGGGACATGTGGTGAATCATTCTCAAACTTAGAGGTTCTTTTTTCTTTTTCTTTGCTTCTAGGCCCTGAAAATACTGAGGACTTCAGAATTCATGCCCTATGTAGTGTTTATTGCTGCTCCAGAGTTGGAGACCTTGCGTGCTATGCACAAGGCTGTGGTAGATGCTGGAATTACAACCAAACTTCTCACTGTAAGCAGATTATTTCATATTAGTTTGCTTTGAACAGGATGTTCTTAGATTTTTTAATTATATTTTTACCTTTAATTTTAGATGGAATTAATGTCTCTGAGAAAAGTTAGGCAAGACTTTTGCTGTCTACTTAGTAAAAGTTAATAAAATACTATGCATGAAGTGGATTGCTTCTTAAAAATTGACCTCTTACAGAAAAGTGTTGATTACAAAAAATTACTTTTTAATGTGTTCTTTGAAGTGTCACCTTTGATTATTTGCAGCAAAAGGTAGATATCTGATGGCGGGAATTGTTCTTTTACATAAATATCTTTCCCTCACTTTCCCCATTTCTCCCCAAAATAAGTTTTGTTCAGGTTCTTCTTATAATATAGATGTGCTTTAAAAATAGAGTCTGTAGTCCTTAGGAAAGATATTGCAGTCTGTGTTAAAAAAACCCCAGCAAACAAAACCAACAAAACAAAACCAAAACCCAAACCAAACAAACAAAAACCCAAAAAACTCAGCCAACCAACAACGGAATGCAACTAGGCCTTGTTTCCACTGCTGCAGTGACACATGCTGCACTGAGCATAGAGGGAGCTGCCACATTAAGTGTTGAATTAGCTTCTCTTCCTCTGAAGTTCCTTGGATTTGTCTTGTCAAGTGAAGTAGTATATTTTATTCATTAGATCTTCTCTCCTTTTCTGAGACAGTATGTAGCAGAGGGAAATGAGACATGCTTCTTATATTCTCTATGAGCATGAACTTTCACAGCTGCAGGACAGAAGTAAAAAAGCCAGACTGAGCAGTTAAGAGATCTATCCTCTCTTTCCCCTTAAGAGAAAAGCCATGCTTTGCTGACAACTCACGACGATAGTGCTGCAGCTTAGACAGCAGCAATGTCTTGTGTAATGTTGATGGGGCATTCAAAGCAATAAATTGAGAGGTGAGTTAATTTCTACTAAGTAAATACGGAATTTTTGTATTTTGTATTTTTTCTTTTTTTTTTCTTTTCAAACCTGTGAGATCCCATTCTCTTAACCACATGAGAAACTGTCCAGTTCTGGTCATGGATTCTGGTTATTATAAATTAGTACCTGTGTGGGTGCTCTCCTTGTCCTTATCCCTGCCCCAATGAACCCTGAACTTTGTCGTTGTCACGGTTTAACCCTGGCTGACAACTAAGCCTCACACAGCTGCTCCCTTGCTCTTCCCTGCTCCACAGTGGGACAAGACAGAGAACTAGAAGATTAAAAGCAAGAAAACTCATGGGTTGGAATAGCGATAGTTTAACAGGTAAAGCAAAAGCTGTGTGTACAATCAAAGCAAAACAAGGAATTAATTCACTGCTCCTCATCAGTAGGCAGGTGTTCAGCCATCTCCAGGACAGCAAGGCTCCATCACACATAATGGGTACTTGGAAAGGCAAATGCCATCACTGTGAATGCCCCCCATTCCTCCTTCTTCCTCCTGCTTTATATGCTGAGCATGACATCATATGGTATGGGATATCCCTTTGGTCAATTGGAGTCAGCTGTCCCAGCTATGTCCCAAGTTCTTCTGCATCCCCAGCCTACTCATTGGTGGGGTTGTGTGAGCAGCACAAAAGGCCTTGACTCTGTGTAAGCATCAGCAATAACTAAACTTCCCTGTGCTTTCAACACTTGTTTCCAGTCCCATACTAACTACTATGAAGAAAATGAACTCTATCCCAGCCAAAAACAGCACAGTGATGCATATACAAGAAGGCAAGGATAAAACTGACAAGTATAAAAATAATTTCCTGCACTTCCTAATATTTGATAGCCTAAGGGACATCCTTGCCTTTGTTTTACTTGTCCTTATGAATTAAAATACACATTTATGTATCTTTACGGATTGTAAATCATGTCTATACACAGGTATATAAAGAGTATGATTCCCCATTTCATATTCTTCCACTTCCTGAACAAATGAAAACCAAATGCAATTTAAATTATTATATTCTGCTTGCTAGTGATATACATTATTTTTAGCATCCTAAGCCATTCCATTGCAAGAATTCAGGCTCTTGTGGTGATACATTTGCCTGTCTCCTTCATTTACTGTGAAGGAAAGGCTATTCACAGACTTACTTTTTCATTTTGGCTTTTGTATTTACAACTGTATCAGGACTTGAAAATATTAAAATAAATACTGCCAAGGGGATAAATCTCATAACTGCTTACAGAAAATTGCTTTAGTCCAAAAGTGAAGAGGAATTTTCTAAGAATGTGGGACAAACTAAACATAAAAAAAATGCTCAGTGGCAGCACTTCTTGAAGGCTTCATAATGTAGGAATATAAATTTCCTGCATGTTTTTCAGCTCATGTCAGTACTAAAATAAAGCAGCAGTAGTTTACAAATGAGGACCTGATGTCAGGTAAGCAAGGGTGGAAGGTAGTCTCTAAAAGCAGTAAGATATTCTAATGCTTTATTCTGCTAGAAACATATCTTTCATTGTCTTTCATTTCATAATCGTTTATATTCTTAGATTTTTTTGTGCTTTTTGTGGAAATTAAAAAAGGCACAAATACATTTAGATAGCTCATAGACTCAGTCACCTAAAGCATTAATTTTATTCTGATTGGATCATCAGTTGCACATAGAAAATGATTAACTGCCTATTGTGCATACCAGCCCAAGTCTATCTGCTTCTATTGACATATTACATACATATTCTGTGTAAAAATTGCAAGGCTTGCAAACATTTGGTTGCCATGTTTAACATCATCATTGAACATCTCATCACTTTTTCAGCCCCTTGAGTGCATTTTGGCTTACGTTCTGTCTGGATTCACTATAAATGAAAACTTGCATTATTTTCAAAATATATTCAGTATATCGCGTTTAATAGTCAGCTGCACTACATAATGGATTCTTCTCCTGTGTTTATAGGAATTTGGCAAGCCTTAGGTTCTTAGTAACCTTTACAATCTCTTCAACAGGACACTGATTTGAAAAAAACAGTGGATGAAAGTGCACGGATCCAGAGAGCATACAACCACTACTTTGATCTGACCATTGTAAACGACAACCTAGACAAAGCCTTCGAGAAGCTACAGACTGCCATCGAGAGACTGAGGCTGGAACCACAGTGGGTCCCCATTAGCTGGGTATACTGAGGTATAAATAACAAACAAAATCCACTGCAGCAAATATGCTAATGGGATGTTGTGTAGATACTGACAATAACCTATGGCACCTGTGCATTTTTACTCTGTGTATATTCAAAAGTACACTATTCTGAATTTTTATAAAAATGTTGAAGGGAAAGTGTACTTAAATATGTAATTTATTTTAATTTTTCTAACTTTTTACAGATAACCTTTCTATTCATATCACATGAAGGAAATGCGTTTAAGCATTTTTATATGTTTTGATTTAGTACCTTTGCCTTTTTCATCTAAGAAACTTTCAGTCATTCACTTCAACATTTACATCTTGGTCTTACATTTTCACTGTGATTAAAAAAAGGATACTTGAAACAATTTTTGTAAAACTTGCTAACTTCAGTGTTAAACTGGTGAAAAGTCTATAGCTCTTATTAGGAAAGAACACTAATTTCATTAAGGTTTTTTTCTTCCTTAAAAAAACAATAATTTCATGGGAGCAGAATTTTAAATATTAAAAGCAGCAACCAACACACAGCTCCATTGCTCCAGCTTCTTTCAGCTTAATGTTGGTGCATTCTTGATGTCTCTTGATTTAGACAACTGTTGTATAGGTTCCCTTACACGTGTCTTTTAAAATAACATAAAGCAATACCTTGCAAGCTGCTTATTAGGCTGTTCTTGGGAGCCAACCTGTTAGCCCATTATGGTTGAAGTATTGACATTAAAATGCTTGTATGCAAGGTAATTCAGTGCAGTTTGGATAATGGTGAAGTAGCCTGAGAGAGAACCTGACAACGTGGAGCCTTGTAGAGTGACTCTTAATGTTTAGGACTATTTATTCACACTTGTGAAAATACATTGCTTTAAACACACACAAAAAAAAAAAAAAAAAAGACCTTTTCTTAGGACATTATTTGATATTTGTATAGTGATCTGTGGCTTATATCTAGCTGGGTTCTATATTAGCTTTTTCAATATCTGTGTGTGATCAACTGCTGTATTTTTGAGGGTGGTGTAATGCAGTTTCTGTGCTTTTTGTTACATTGTTTTTAATTGCATTTTTTTCATTAGCTTGTGAATTGGAAGCTTACTGCTAAAAAGCAATATTGTTTATACCTTTTGGTTTTACAACACATTTCCTTTTGTTTAGTGGCAGTTCTCCCCTTAGTAGACTCATTGGTATAATTCGTGTTAGGTTCATCGATCAAAAACCTACGCTGATGTAAATTTCTGCTTAACAAGAACAAAATGAAAATATAGCTTGTTGCTAAAACTAGCTCCTTTTATGACCATATT
Organism: Bucco capensis; assembly: GCA_013396975.1. Lineage (NCBI taxonomy): Eukaryota > Metazoa > Chordata > Aves > Piciformes > Bucconidae > Bucco > Bucco capensis. The sequence continues at coordinate 1,492,853 of VWZO01009494.1, read as the reverse complement.
TTATATTATAATGTCAGCTGTTGTATATAGGTAACATTCACCATTGCTTACCAGGTTAGGTGTCTAAACTGAAGTCATTGATTTGTTTAATTTCTCTTCCATCTGGTGCCAGGCACCTGGCTTCCGAGTTCTTTTTCAACATCAAAGTGTGACATGGAATGCTATCAAAAGGCAACTTCCTCAGAACTATTTCTGAAGGAAAAGAGGCTTAGACACTGTAAAACACTATTGCTTCCTGGGGCTCTTAAAAGACTTTTATATGCACAAGGATAAGAAAAATGGAATTGATGCAGTATAGGAAAAGTGTTAAGTCTCAAAAATCATCTGTAGTACACAGATGTTTTGAGGCAATTTTTACAAAGCCTATAAAGTTGGTTGTTGTGGGGCAAAAGGGGCTTGAGATCCCAGTGTACATGGAAAATGTTAGCTGAACCTGCATATAGCACAGGTAATCTTTGTGTCTCTCAATATTGAGATTTCAGTCTTTTAGAGAGCATCTGAAATTCTGTAAGGAAAACTTAGTTATACCACTACTTTGTTTTATTGTTATAATTTTCAGGATGTGTTTTCTCTGATTTTGTTTAAGTTTGGCAGAGCTTTTAAACGTGGCACCAGCATGAGACTTTTATTTCCTTTCCCAGGAGGCATGTTCTGTGATCCTATTGCTCAGAGTCTGCTTTGAGATATGGATCGAGCATTGTCTGTAGCAGCAATGCTAGCAGAGCCATTGCTTGGCTATTTTAATGATTTGCAATTGGCACTATATGCTGAATGTGAGTGAACTGTGTTTGTATACTGTGTAATAGGAGAGCTACCTATGCTGTAAATAAGACATGCTATCTGGACAGACATGATGCCTTTTCAGTATGAGTTAGAAAATACTCTATTTGTGATGCCAAAAGTGGGCTGAGCTCACTCTTCCCTAATGAACGGAATGAGAAGTTTCTTCAGTTTCCACACCGTAGTACTTTATACTGAGAATATAACTTATTTTCATCTTTTTTTCCCATAAATTCAAACCAAATGAAATGGGCACCAAGGTTTAGTCAGGAAAATCTCTCCGCTCCTCCTATTTATATCCCAGGGATATAAATACTGTCAAAAAAGCCTCCCTAGTTAGCAATCTCCACATAACCATGTATTTGCTACAGCCTAAAGCTTTAGTTTTCACTACGTGTTCACATAGTGTTTCTATATCAGGCAGTTAGCACAGTGGAGCCTAGTGGGTGACCATTTGGTGTTGTAGATGCTAATGAGAGGTACAATTCTGAAGAGGTAAGAAGATCATATCAAAGTGTCTGCAGGATTTAATTGGATGTCCACTTGTAGGTTGGTTGTAAGGGTGAAAAAAAACCCAAACACCACATTCCTTTGCATTAAATCTTGAAAATGGAAAGTTCAGATTGTCAGATACATAAAGTTGTGCGGGAGCAGGGAGGGGGGTTGGTTTGATTTTGTGGTGGTGGGTTTTGGTTTGTTTTTAGCAAAATCAGATTTTCATCAGATATTCTGCCTAGTAGGATGACTAGAATGAGAGTGACAGAGCATTCTTGGAGGTTCAGAGAATAACGGTGCCATCTCAGTCATACACATAGTTTTGAGAGTCTCTACCTGTCAGAGTAATGTAGATCAGATGTTAGCTAGAGACCTGTGCATTGTGCAATTAGGGGAGAAAGACACTATGAAAGGCTAGTTCTAAGCAAGTGAAAATACTTCATATAACACCTATTAGAAGTATTTTGGAAGAGTTAAACCAACTAGGATTTTATGTGTCTCATTCTGTACTAAACATTAATTTTCCAGATACTAACAGGAAAACTTTTTACATTGACTGTTAATGATAACAATAGGTGTGTCTGAGCGAGGTGAAGATGCTGCTAAATGTTTTAAGATATGTGGTACGTATTACAAGATAAATATTTAAGTAGTTTAGAAAAGTAAATTAAAAATAGTTGTCTGTGTATATGTATGTGGATGGTAAAACAAAAAATGCTCATGTCTGCTATCACATTACTAAGCTACCATGACTTAATCCAGAAATGTACCTGCATGTGAGACTTTAGAACTGGTACACTGCTCTACCTGGTTTATTGTGTTTACTAATGTATATTTTTCTAAATATACAGATATTTCAATCTAAAATTTCTATATTTATCTGTAATTTCTATCTGTTTTGGACAGTGCATGAGGTGCTGTAAAATTCTGTACATATAGAGACTTATAGAAGAAACACTGTAGTTGCCCTGTGAATGAAAGTTACTATACATAAAAGTACAATCAGTATGCCAAGACTCATAACTTATTTCCTTAAATGCACCAAAAATTCCCTTAAGTGTACACCAATCTCAACTTTCATGTAAATACTTTGGTGCATGTGTACCCAAGTGATTACCTTGCTGTCCCCAAACATTAGACTAGCAGGTCTACTTTAGGTTTTACATCATATGATAAGATGAAGTCACTTAAAAGTTTAGTGGGATAATTATAATAGGATATGTAATCCTGCATAGATTTAAAACTGGAGCAGAATCAGACTGATGTAGACAAGGGAAATCAAATTTCTAACTGGTGCAGTATCCTTAACTTGTGCAGAGTTCTCAGATGAGTGCAGCTCTGTGTACTTAGTTGTACAAAAGCTTTGTGGAGCAGGATGGCAGATCAACTCATCACTTTTGAATTTCTGCTTGTATAAACTGTCACATCTTGGATAGGCTCAAAATGTGACACTTTTTCTCCAATCCTCTGTACAATTCTCATCGCATCTTCTAAAATCCTACTTGAATGACTTGCTGTACAAATTGTCTGCAGCTCAGTGTTCAGGAAGTGATCTGGGTTTTGGGTTGTTTTGAAGAGGTTGATTCAGGTAAGAAATAGGAATTTTTTTCACTTCGAAACACAGAAAATTCCTGGCTAGGTACCCTTCTGGAGCCCAGCTTGCCTCTCTGCTGAATGAAGTAGATGAAGTAGAGCACCACTCCAGAAATCAGGAGATGTCGATTACTGCCTGTCATTACACGTGAGCTATTGTGAACATAAACAAATTCAAACTCCATTTCCCTATTCCTCATCCAGGCTTCCTCTATCCTGTTTCTTCCTTCAGACTGAACTTTGAGGCAGATGCTGTTTCTCAGTACATCTATAGTGCCTACTGCAGTAGCTTGATTACTCCTCACTCGTGCCTGTAGGTACAGCTACAGGTGGAGGTCTGTTGTGTCTATCATGCATATGTATTATGGACTTTTGCTTCATGCCTCACCCAAATTCTCAAAAGTACCGTACTGCTATTGCCAAACTTCATGCTAATACTTCTGCAAAGGTGGTGAGACCAATTTGTTGATGCCTAGGTAGTGATTATTGGATACTAGGACTTGTAGTCTGATAGGCCTCTTGCCTTAAATATCACTCCAGCTGTCAGTCCCTACACAAAACCTCTCCTGGGCCATTAAAAGTGTTCCTGTAGCTAAAGGTACTTTCATTTGCTTTCCCTGGTGGACTGTCATTGCTGAAGGTGGTGAAGTCCTGACCCAATTTTTTTTCTGTTTCTTTTTTTAGCCTACCCTTCTTAGTTTTGATGTAGGTTTAACAAGGTTACCGATGGGAATTATCTGGGATTCTCAACTTGTGTCTTGAGAAGTAATAGTGGTTAATATAAACATTGCTGTTTAAGTCTGATATAACTTACTGGCTTTAGTCCCAAGACAGATACTATTAAAAAAAAACCCAAACAAAACCAGAAAAGAAACAAAAAAAGTGAAAACACATATAAAATAACCAACTTTCAGAAGCAGCTTTGGCTTTCAAACCTATTAAAAGTGCACTCATGCACACACACACATATATAAAACTTAGGGGTAAGTACTACAAGTAATTCAGATAGTATCTGCTAATTTACCTGAATTCTCCATGCTGTGATACTAGTCCACCAACTGTCACATTTTAAACTGCTGTATTCTCAGTTCAGTTGCTGGTACTGCAGCTGGAATTTACCTGGACAGGCTTAAAAAAAGCAAGCTCCAGCTTGGTGAAGGCTGTTTGTTATGCAGTTTCACCAAAGAGAAAATTCTTTTTCAGCAGAGTCTTAGCAATATTTGTATTTTATAGAATTAAACTACATTTGAAGTAAATGTGAATTTTGTTCTCAATATTTTTAACCCTTTCTCACACTAGTTGGGTGTGGAGGTCCTTTTGCTGCTAAAGTAGTGGTTGGATGTGAAATACCTAAAATACCTACCACCATCTATGCAGAATATAGTAAAACCTCTTCCAAAAACCCAAGTAACTTCTCTGTTATGTGACCTCTTCCATGATACATAGTGTAGAGCACAATGAATGACACTGCTCTGGGCAGTTCTGGGGGTGGCAGCAAAAGGGGTGGCTGCCAAAAAAAAACAAAAAACAAAAACAACAGACTGATTTTTGTTGGTTTAGGTCTTGTACCCAATTATATATGGAGATAACTGTTGAAATGTTATTTCCCCCTTTGAAAATACATGCTGAGCCTTCCTTCCCCTCTCCCACTCCCTCATCATGTATAGCCTGTGTGTAACATTTGTGTACTGTGGTATAAGAAGGGGGACCACTTCCTTTGGCTTTAAATACAAGACAGTTTGCTGCTCTCCCAACCCAAATTGGGCTGAAAACTGTAAAATCTTGGTTAAGTGTTTGAATTTAAATGTGTACAAGACATCTGTCACCACGTATTTCCTTACCTCGCTTCTTACCACAACTGTTTTTGCCTGTTGGAAGATCTTGTGGTTTGTTTTGTTTTCTTCTATAACATAGTAAATTAAACTGGATTTGACAGGTGTAAAACTTTAAGAACTGCTCTCCTGTAAAAAAATACTCTTTCTTTAGTTGAAAACATCCTCAAAAAAAAAAAATAAATCTTGACTATTAGCTAAATTTTCCAATGTAAACCTGGAGATGATTTAGCACCTAATCATTGTTTGAATACAGTACTGTAGAGCAGGCCTAGGAGATGGGACTTGTTAGCATTCTGACTTCATCCTGATAAAGTCAGCTAATATGTAGGACATTTTAAAATTGTTACTTGTTTTCTAAACCCCCCCCTTGTCTTTTTCACAACTAATATTTTCACAATAAATACAGCCAAACATAAAATGTTAATGTACAAATTGTGAAATTCTGTTAATTCCCAACAAAATATTTTTGTATATAATAAAGATTTAATACTGAAAAAATGCAATTAGCTTTTTCCTTATTTTTTGGTCATACTCTGAATTTTAGCCAAATTGAGCTATCGAGAAGCAATCTGTGCACATCTGAATAGTATCATTACCTAATCATTTACTGATGAAAGTTGGCTTCACATTAACAAACTCTTTCTTGCTAATGCACTAGTGCACTAGCACCAAACATTACACTGACCAACTTGTCTGTACAGGCTGGGCTTTGCACTCTCTGTGCTGCTTTGGGCTGTTTTTACACGTAGCAGACTTCACAGGTACGTGGGCACCTCTTGCAGAGCCTGTTTGAGTCTCTTTCAGTGTTCAAAGTTCAGAAAAGCAACTTTTCAGTTGGTCTTGCTTAGCTTGATGTTCTTGAATGCACCAAATCCCCATGCAATGTATTGAGCTCTTGGGGCCTCTTCAACCATCCTATAAATGTCATCATTGATGAATTTGGGCTCCTTATTTTGTGTGCACTGCAGCATTAAGGGAGTTACTCTCCTGGGCCCACACTGTAATTAGCAGTGTGCTAAAGCCCAAGGGACCCAGGCCTGCAGCTGGTATGAGGCAAGTGCTGGTTACTGACAGCTAGGCTGAGCCTGCTGGCCTCTGGGGATAGTGCATTCTCTTTGAAAAGAGGCTGCAGACCTTATCCTCTCTGGTCCTGATCTGATTCTGAAGTCCAAAGCTGTGGTTTCTTCCTGCTTTGTCCTGGGGAATGCTGAAGTATGCCAAAGGGAAGCAGCCTTCTGAGGAGGTAAGGCAGGGTGTGAAATCAAACCTTTCGTAAGACAAACTCCAGCCTTCTCTGATGAACCCTACAGCCATTTTACCATCTCCATTTTCTAGGCAAGATACCGCATAACCTTGAGAAAGCATTTTCTGTATGAGGCCAGCCTGTCACAAGCAATTGCTGCTTTAGCAAAGATGTGGTGGATGCACATCCAGCTCTTCTAAAGTGGATTCTGAATTAATTTGGATCAGTGCAGCTCAGGCTGGGTCCCAGAAGAAGCTATCCTCATTTAGCTTAGGGAAGGGCAGGACAAGAGTTACTTGGAGAGACATATAGTACTTCTGCTGTTCCCTTGGATCTTCATATCCCCAGTTGGAGCTGTTTTTAATATTGATGTGCATAAGAATCCTCCTTTCAAAAGCATGGAAGAAGGAAGTGGAGAGAAAATGAACATATAACCTGCCTTAGTGTTTATTTCCCCACCCACCCCGGGCTGTGCTGTCTCTCGTGGCTAAGCTACATTGGAAAGCAAAATAGCAGAAAACAAACAAAACCTTTTCTGTTTTAATGGTGTTTCTATAAAACACCTAGCATTTGGTTTGGGTTTTTCCCCCTCTTTAAACAAATCCCCTCTCCAACTTACCCCGCACAGCATAAAAACCATAGAATCATTAAGGTTAGAAAAGGCTTTTAAGGTCATCCAGTCCAACCATCGACCTATCACCACCATGCCACTAAACCATGTTAGTAAGTACAGCATCTACACATTTTTGAACACCTCCAGGGATGGTATCACAGTATCACAATCTGAGCAGCCTGTGCCAATACCTAACAACTCTTTATATGAATCATTTTTTTCTAATATCCAATCTAAACCTCTCCTGGTGCAACTTGAGGACATTTCCTCTTGTCCTAATGCACACTCTGAAAGCAGTTATGCAATCTAGTGCACATAAGGCTTACACCAGAACTCTGTAAGGAAGATCAGAGCACACAGACAGTGGCACTACATGGATGTCCATATACCCACTTGCCATCTGTCTGCACCACCTTTCAAGGCGAAGGGTATCATGAAAAGAACAATGGAAATTACATGCATGAGGTTCTAAGTTATTCTGTTGTTTTGACATAATATTTAATGGAAAGTTCTGATAAATTAGTTGGTTACAGAAGCAACTTTTGACTTTCCCATTTACATTTCCCCAGAGGTAAAAGAAGACTTTCCCATGTACAAACACACATCACTCCCAGCAGAAGAACTTCCACCCTCTCACAGGACATTTCCATATGCACCAGTGCGAGGTTCAGGCAACCCCATCAGCTTAATTTAACAGAGGAGACACAGAAAGGCCAACAGTTCAGTGTGCAAAGCTATCCTGCACTCTCAGGGTGTGGAAAGGTACCACAGTGCTTTTTTGCAAAGTCCACTTCCTCAGGGAAAGCTTAACTTACATGGTATTTTAAAGACAATCTACTCAAGACCATGTGGGAATAGAGCAGAAAACTGAACCCAAGACTCTACCCACTAGCTAAGCTGCACACCAAAAGGCACTACCATACCTGGAGAAAAAGTTCAGAATGCACTTTAAACAGCTGAAACTTGCTAAGGTGAGTAAATACTTATTAAAAAACAGAAAAGCTGTACAGAAGCATAAATCCCTAAAGTGATCTCAGTTTCTGAAATATTTCCTGCAGTGTGCAGTTCATATCTGTAAAGCCAAACTACACTTAATAAATGAAAACCTAATCAAGTACCTCTGAGAGCTTTCCATCCCACCTGCACCTGAGCGAAAGCATTCTGCACATCGGGGCTTAAATGAGCAAAACATTTACTGTGTTGCAGAACCCTGCACTTCCACAGCCTGCTTGTCTGTTTCCTTACAAAAAGCAGTTTTCTCCCACGCATATTAATGCAAGCCATCAGGCTTCTCCTGCCCTGCAGATCTGACAATTACCAGAATAGCTATGTTCAATTTCTGTTCCAGGCTTGTGTTTCTTAATTCCTCCCCCTCATCCCTTATTTATGTATTTTCCACTGCAGACGTATCTTAGTGAAACTGCAGGGGGGTAGCACACCTGATGGCAGTGCAGAAAGCTCATCCCAAACATGCCGAGTCCACCCTGACCTCCATAACCCCTGGCTGGACTGCCCTAAGCACTCAACTGAGGGGCTCTACTGCTAGCTCAAACACACCAATGATACACTGCAGAGCTACAGAAGAAAGAACAATCTAGAGCAGTAACCGGATACTCAGCAAAGCTCCTATACATTCCCACTTAAAGCATAAAGTCCATACAATGCAACATAAAGAACAAGTGGGACGAATCGAGGTTCTTTCATAGTTACAGCTTTTACAGAAGACTCTGTCATTTCCAAGTTAATGTTTGATGAAGCAAACAGCCTTTGTACAACATCAAATCTTCCTCTGTCAGTGAGAGTAGCCACCAAAGGACTGCTCAGCGCCACAGTGCCATCAGCTGAAGCGATGTTAGGCTGTATTTATGAGAGAACAAAAGACAGAGACATTAAAAAGGTCTTCCAAGCAGTGCTGTTCCTGCTATCACATAACTCAGTTTCTTCTTACAGAACCACCAGAGACCTTACAAGGCAGCAGCAAAAGGGCAAGATTCCCTTTACTATTAGCCTTGACAAGTATGACATACTCATCTAGAAACAAAGCTCTGTGGCACCCTTTAAGGAGAAACATCTCTCCTACTGCGTTCTTTCCCCCAGTTCAGCTTCTCTCACTGTAAATCACACTCAGCTCTCACTCTTACTCTGAGCAAACAGTAGTGCTCCTCTCACCCCTACATATTTAAAATTCTTACTATTATTTTTGTCAGTGAGCTTAAAAAGCTTAAAAAAAAAAAAAAGCCCTGCCCCATTCCTTCAGCAATTTCAATGAATGGCCTCACAGAGTTTTAGATCTTCAGAATCTGCCAAGGCCCGAGCACTGCTTCTATGAAAGTGAAATTTGTTTTGCAGGGGCAGGTGATTACTATTACTGAGACTTTTAAATGGGCTAGTGAGACTATCAGTAAATTCAAATTTGAGCATACATTACAATTTTGTTTTGTTCACAGCCCATGAAATCTCTCAGACACAGAAATGTTTTAGAAGTTTGGTATATCCACCTGCAGTAAATTACCTGCATTGTCTGCCACTGTCAGACTCTGACCTTGCCTAAGCAATGCCTACAGCTGAAATTCACACTGGCGCTTGACATCATCTTTATTGGGTGAGAAGCACAATAAGGCAGAGAACAGAGTCCTTACTGCTGCTGGGGCCCACACGCTACAGTCCCATTTTGATTACTCACCAAACAACACAATGCTGGAACAACTTGAAGATCACAGCAGGCACGCAGCAGGACAACAGTGTAATCAGACAGCTCTGGGAAGGAAACATTAAAAGGGAAAGACTGTTTCCAGCAAACAAGAACAAGGCTGGCTGCTGGCAAGGAGACTTTTTTAAGAGTGAGCTCTGTTACGGGGTTCTCCAAAACAGGTTTCTCTAAGGAAAAAAGATACAGTTGATTTGAACACAGTGATGGAAAATACGAACCATGCACAGTGCTCGGTTTCAGTGCCTGAATATATTGTACTTTTTCAATAAATTATCTGTGTTCTCTTAATTTTTCTCAGTGTTGCTTTAGGACATAGTGTAGAAAAAATGCATTTTTGAGGTTTATCTGCAGGTATAGCACCTTGTGAAATGGATGCTGGAGACCAAAGACATTCAATGCTGCAGGCAGTTGTTGCAAGAGATCTGCTGAATGTTTGGAGGAAGCCGATTCAGTCCTTTCCTGCCTCCCTCTCAGAGTGCAGAATAAAATGGGATAGGCAATGGGTACAAGCCTCACATTGATTATCCATGCCCTTGAAAAAAAGCAGGTTGTAGGAAGGGGATTTTCTCCCCATCATTCTTGTCTCCTCCCCAAGTTTCTCCCCCAGTGTCTCACTCCGAGTCTGCAGGCTGGATGAATGATTTATCCTTGAATAAAACTCAAAATCTATATGACATGCTGACTTCAGCAAAAACACAGTTTGAGAGGAATGACATAGCTGAGGCTGCCTTGGGGCAGGCAGATGGACTAAATGATCCCTGTGGTGCCCTTCAACTCTGTAACTCAAGGCTGTAATTCCCAATAGAAGCAACAGGCATAAACCAGCTTTTGATTTCTTGATCCAGCTACATTTATGCCTGGACTTTAGCAGCAGACATTATGTCCAAAGACAGGTGATAATACAACACACTCAGTTAACTGTGACCTGCTGTTAATAGCATCTGACAAGTGTTACCACATCAGCAGGTTTCTGTTTTCTATTTCTTTTCTGTCTCCATAAACGAGTTAAGCTTTCCTACCTGGGTACTGTGTGCATATGGATGCACAATGACATTTTGCTGCACAGTGCCATATCTAACTAATACCACACTGGCTTTTGCTTTCCCTTCATTATCTTAATGTCAGAAAATTCTTTATGTAAGGGAGAGAGGAGAAAGCAACAGGAAGGAGCCTGTCTTGGACTTTGCTGGTAGCTGCTAATGAAGACTGTGTTGCCAACTAGATTGTGAGCATGGCATTTGTTTGACATTTCTGTTTAATCTCCTTTTTCTGCAGCTGCAAAACAATAATTCAGTTGCATTGTCTTTATGTTAATTTTTGCTAAATATAGTTTGTACCTCAACAAGAAATGCTGTTACACAGAAAACAACACCTAATTCGTAATTCTCAGCATCTAGGTGGGAAGAACTCTAGTATCCAGTAAGTACACAATAGAGCAAGAACAGAAATTAGCTTGCCAAACGTGAAATGCCCACACTCAGCAGAAAGTAGAGTTGAGCAGTCTTGGGGGAATGTGCGTTTTACCAGCAAAATCTGTCAGTGATTGAGGGCTGAATTTACTTTGTAGCCAGGAATGCTAAGCATGGTATACAAAACCTATAAAAGGAACAGAACAAATTATGTTCCCTCAGCTCACCAACTGCTCATGAAGAGCAATAAATGCTTTAACACAGAGGGAGCTCCTAAAAGGAAAATGGAGGAGAGGGGAAGGGCTCTTCATTCACAACATACCAGAGATGGCACTGATGAGGAGGTGAGCAGCTGAGAAGATGTCTCCATCCTGAGGCTGAAATTTCTGCAACGACAGCTCACTCTGTAAACTGTACCCTAAAAGCCCCAAGAAGTCAACAATGTCTCCTTGTTGTGCAGGTTTTAAGTCCTTCAGATCTGGCTTGTCTCCTGTGCAGATACCATCTAACTGGAAGCAAAAGAGTAAGTAAAACTTCTTGAAAAGAGAAAAAGTTCAAGCAAAAGAATGCTAGCTCTTATCCTCAGATTACTTTTAGGAAGCAAGCAAAAGTTTCTTCATCTTACCATGTCCTCAAGGGCAGTTACCATTTCTTCATGGAGCAATAGTTCACAAAGAATTCTATATAAAGCTCTCTGCTTGTCTTCTGGCAGCTTCACAAAGGGCTGGAACTGAGTCTTCAACCGTGACAGATCTTTCCCAAGAAAGCAGTAAAATGCAGAACTAAGTATTACTACACTAATGCCAGTAAAAACAGTTAACATTTTCACTATGGATTTCTCAAGCTTATTTATCACCACATCTTGACACCTTGATTTCCATCAACACAAGTTGTAATGCAAAGTTGGAGCACATCTGATTATATTGCCCTAATGAGCCAATGAAGGAACAATGAAAATTCTAGGAAAGAAGAACAGCTACAGTATTTTAATGTTAACTGAACTAGCCATATATTAAGTTTCTCACTTGAAAGTTCATCTCCAGAGAATGGAGGCATAAATGAAGAATGCTACTCGTACCTTACTTCGTAATCTGTGGATTTATAGGAATTACAAAGTCAATCGTGTAAGTTCACAGACAGTATTAAAAGTTCCTATTGTGATGCTAATTGTTATTGCCATTCTATTTCATCAGGAGCATCAAAGAATTACACCCCTTAACCCTGACCTAAAAAGATTTACTGCAAAAATTGGGACAAAAATCTCTTCTTGATTGAAATATTGACTCCATTACAATACATCCAACCGAAGCACAAGAGTTCACTGCACTTCTTTCTCCACTATTCAACTACAACACTAAACCAAAATATTTTATGACATCAAATTACCACTTTTAGTTCTAAAAGAAAATAAGCTTTCGAGTCAATAGTGCCAACTGAAAGGCTGGAATGTGTTTTTCCACATTCCAAAAATACGGGCATGCAAGTGTTCTTAACCTTGTTTAAAAGAAATTCCCCTTCATGTCACTCTGGTTAAGAAACATGCTCTCTTTAAAGATGCCTTTTATATAAAAACATTACTTCATTGAAAAAAACCACACAAAAACAACCCAGCCACAGGCAGATATTTTTTGTACCTGATGCAATCCTATAACTGTCTATACAAATAACAGAAGAAGAAACCTACTTTAAAGTGCTTTAGTAGAAACCTTTTTTTTTTTCTTTCCCCCCTAAGAGATAGTTCAGGTTAATTAATTGAAAGAAACCTCCAAGTCTTTTAAGCAAGAAAGGCACAAAGGTATGCCAAGCTAAAACAAGAAACAAAACAGTGGTGTATGACTCTTTCACAAAAAATAAGCAAGGCTTACATACACATAGAGACAGTTATTCCTTTCAAACAAGTCTACATTGGAGAATGATAGAAATTATTTCAGGACAACAATAACTATTTTGGTCACACTTAGTCTATTGAACAGCTATGAACAAAGTGTGAAATTTAGAGATAACAAAAGTGATAAACTGATGAAAATTAAAGTGTGTTCTGATGTCTTTGTTTATCTTCCCTTTTTTCCTCTGGTGACAATCCTGCTCCTTGCTTCCACATCCCTACAAGTTGTGCCTGGTCCATTGTACCAATTTGCAAACTTCCATTTAAATCACATTTTAATTTTGTCAGCCTTAGTTGATACTGAATATTTCTATAAAGCTTCTCAGAAGATAGTGAGGCTATGTGAAGGCAGGGGAGATGCCTTTGTAATTTGAGACTTAACCTTTAACTGAGAAGCCTTTCAGAGAGTATTTTCTAAATAATGAAAAGAAAAGTATTTTCAGTGACCCCTTCTGAAGGAAAGTATAAATCATCATTAATCTTACAGAGCTTATCTGGATGTAACAGAGCTAGAATAAAAACCTGATTTTGTAAGATCATATTTATGACAAAGGGATTCGGGATGTTCCCAGGGAACAGTCCACTGCATATACCTACTGCAGAAATAAATTCTTCTGTTCTTTCAGTGCATTCCCCCAAGAGTTCCTGGCAAGGGCTATTAAAATGAATTAATGGAACTTCCTAGGTACTATAGGACCAAATTATTTCCTCTTATCATGTTGTTTAACTCACTGCAATGTAATCTTGTAAAACATTTCTGGTAATACCTTGTTTCAATACACTTAAAGAAGTCTCACTGGGAATGAGGTTTTTAGCCCCAGAGTACATCTCATTATCAACGGCATCTGGCTGATAGAGAAATGAAGCGTCTTTGAATAATGTTGAATGGGGACAAGTTGAATCTTCAGTGCTTTCTTTTTCAAAGCCTCCTTCCTGTTCATCCAGCAGACAGAATTCTGTAATTAGAAATTAAATTAAAAGAAATAATTAGTAAAATACACAAGCAATTGCTGAATGAGATGCTAGCTTATACTAACGTTCTCACATGTGATTTCTCCATGTCTCATCTCTTCTACCCAGGAAGAATGCAAATATTTGCTACATGTGTGAATTATTGAGCTACTGCAGCTCTGATATTTATTAGTACAGTGTGCACAAAGGTCCTGTCGTGCAGCTACCATCTACAAAATGTGACACCAGCTCCTGTGAAGTAAAGACAGCAAATAACATGAAAACATCTCAGCAACACCATAAACCTGACTGCTTTATACAAGAGATGCAGGTATGAATTACTGACATTTCCTCCCAAAAATGCAGGCTACAGGATCCACTCAGGATGGAGACATATGAAAGCACTTGCTAAGATTCATAAGAACTCTAAGAGTCCCTTACAGAGCTTCTTCTGGTCATGGCATGGATAGACTCCTCTTTCTCAGACAAGCCACAGATCCAGCCTCAAGTTCTCCAGATGAGTAGAAAACAAGCTTTTCAAAGCCTCTAAAGGACTTCACCCAGGCATGTTCACTAACAGAATCACTCTGCAATATACTGTCTCTTTGTGATAACTGCATGGAGAATATAAAACACCATGGCTGGATTATCCTTTCTGTCTCGTCTTCATGATGAGCACTGGCCTATTTCACCCAAACAGGACTGCTGATTGCCTGCCACCCCAATGCGCCCAGTTTGATGCAGCACAGGGACTTCTGGCAGGGACACAGGGAAACTCTGTAGTAGTTATGCTGAGAAATCAGGAATATCAAGTTCTGTGCTCATGTGTCCAACACTGTGCTTCAAGGATGCAGAATATAATCAATGCCCTATGCATACTTTGATCATCTTTTACTGGCTCAAATGCAAGATTTGAAATTGTACCACAGCACACAGCAGCAAATCTAAGGAGAATGCAGGCAGGTTGGCAAGACAAACTCAATTTTGAAGTAAGGCCTGACAGCAAAGGGAGAAGAACTAATCAAGGACAGTGCTCACATGCACCAGGCACAAAACCTAAATATAACCTTCCTGCAGTTGTAAGAGTCTGTCTCACCAAATTAGGGACATTCAAAGCAGATGAGAAAGCACAGAGAGCACTCCATCAGCAAAAAGCTTTTTCAAAGGGAGAGCAGACAATGAAATCTCTTCCATAGAGGAAGAAAGACGACAGAGACCTTTATGCCTGCATAACCCTTCATGGAGAAGAGGGAGCTACAGAGGAGCAGAAAGCTATTCAGTCATATTACAAGAGCCTCCCAAAGCAATAGGACTCAAGACAGCAGCTAAGGCACCATAAGTCCAACATGTTCATGTTAATTTCACTGATAAGGAGGCTTTCATACCAACCCTGAAGGAGGAAGATAGTGCTAATAAAGTATTTGCCCTTCTACAGCAGAATGATGCTAATAAGGGAAATCAGTATACAGCATCAGGTGAAAAGTTTCAATAGATACAGATCCTGCTGTTAAATTTTGTAACAGAACTCGATTCAGATGAAAATACAGGACTCTGAATGTTCTGAATCAATAGGATTGTTAATTTTGTATCTCATTAATTGCCATATTCCTTTTAAAAAAAAGAGAGAAGGGAAAACGAATGAAATATACATAATACTGTGATATTTTCTCTGTTGAATTCTATTACATCCACCAGTGACAAACCTCCAATAGTGCAGTTAAATCCTGTTAGTTATTCGGGAACATTAACTAAAACGGAAAAAAGCTAAAAATGATTAATGATAACAATCAAGACAAAGAGACTCCTTTGCATAGAGAAGCTGAAAAGATTTGAACTGTTTAACTTACAGACATAAGAGGAAGCAAGTCACACATATATAGCAATGAACAGAACAGGGCAAATCAGCTGGGTGCTACTATATCCCTTGTTTTGTAAAGCAAGAGCAAGAGGACTTGCACTGAAACTTTAGAGAACAAAACTGTGAAGTCTTTAAGAGGAACAACTTTTACATGTAGTGGGAAATTAGCCCATAAAAATCAAACAGAATGACTACAGAAAACATGACAGTAAAGGGATTAGAAAAGTATTAAACCTTTTCTTTTTCCCTTCTTTTTTATTTATTTATAAAAATGTTCAAGCATTTCCAGTCACATTATTCAGAACATTTTAAAGGAATTTTACATAGAATTCTTTCTTATCAAATAACTGAAGCACTACCAGTGGCAAAGGAAAGAAACAAAAAAACTCTCAACTTACATGCACCTTATTCTGTAATCAACTATGAAGAGAAACCTCTTACATTACACCTGCTACTGGTCACTGTCAGTCTCACGTGAAAGGGCTACATTAGTCTCTGGATTTAACTTTGAAGTCTGTTTTCATTTCCATAAACAGACACTGATCACTGCCCAGACACCAAGAAATTGATGGTTAGGCTCCATCATACTTATTCTTTCTGGCAAATCCCTAATTTTGTTGTCAGTTCCTCCACTTTACCTTCTCAATGACAGTCAGGCAAGGGAAGATAGGACAAATTGAAAATAAAGAGGCAAGACATATCTTGTTTCAGATAAAAGATGAAACAAGCTGGGCTGATTTTGAAGCTTAAAAGATGTAACATTAAATATAAAAAAAAAAGTTGAAAAATAAGCAGAAGTGGAAAAAGAGCAGAAAAATACAGATCATTAACAAGACCTATGTATTATCAGCTGGCAGGACACAGGAATTTTCATCTAGAAATCATGTAAGTAGGCTATCAGTTATACACCTATGTAGTCAGACAGCCTTAATTGCACCTGATTACTCTGAATTACAGTTCTATTATGACCCTGAAGTCAATGCCCTCTGTTATAGCTCTGTGTTCAGTCTACGTCAGAGCAATTTCACATTTCAGATATTTTTTTACAGGTTACATGGTATTTACTTGTATTCCTGAACCCATGGAATTCCTTAATACCTTAGGTAAGTTAAAGGAAAATTATGGATACTGTCTTCTGCATTTCTTATAAATTAAAGTGAATTCCGTATTCTATTCTCAACTATACTTCAATTATTTCTTCCACGTATCCTCTATTTCTCTCCATATCAGTTCTTTCCAACTTTCAGCTCTACACAGTCAATCTGATTTCCTTCCTTTTTGCATAACATCCCCTGAAACTTCCTTTATGTCAGGGATTTAACTGAGCATAGACAAGAAACAAAAAACCCAAGTGATTCTGCAGAGCAGGATTAGTACTCCCTCAACAGAGCCAATTTCAACATTTTTTTTAGCTTGACATCTGGAAGCATTCAACCTGAAATAAGTAAAGCATGACCAGAAAACATAAGGACATTTCTGCAACCATTCTGAGAGCAATCTATATCTGAAAGGGTAAAATAGAATCATAGTATGGTTTGGGTTGGAAGGGACCTCTGGAGGTCATCTAGTCCAACCCCCCTGCACTGGGCAGGGACATCCCCAACTAGATCAGGTTGCTCAGAGCCCTGGCAAGCCTCGCCTTGAATGCCTCCAGGGATGGGGCCCCAACCACCTCCCTGGGCAACCTGTTCCACTGTTCTACCACCCTTGTGGTGAGGAACTTCTTTCTAATGTCCAGTCTAAATCTATTCTTCTCCAATTTAAAACCATTG
>VWZO01009494.1:1460758-1475616 GCA_013396975.1 Bucco capensis | reverse complement strand
AGGTCCCATAGACTTATGTATGTTCAGGTTCCTCAGGAGGTCACAAACATGATTTTCACTTACAGCAGGAGGGACTTCACTGCCCTGGTCCCTATCTTGTGTTTTTTTTAACTTGGGGGGTGTTGGGAAAAGAGACAGAAAAGTTTCAATTCCAGTCTTACACTTCATGAATAATGCTTTTCTTAGCACGACTGTTGTCTAAATATTCCTGGTTGACCATCAATTTATAGTCTGTTCACTCTCCCCACCAATAGGTGAAGGCAACAGCACAGGCTGAGGGCCAGCTAGCCAGAAGCAAAATTGCAGCACAAGATCTGGACAACAAATTTGAGAGGATCAGCAGCATGCCCTTACAGCTATTTGCTGCATACTGACAAGAGCGTAGCTAGCAGATCAATGAAAGTGATTTTTCATTTTGGGAGACTGCATTCAGAGTGATGTGTCCAGTTTTGGACTCCACAGTACAAGACACACATTCGCATACTGGAGCAATCTAGCAAACAGCCACCAAGATCACTGGGGGCTGGAAAACATCATGTATCAGAAGGGCCTGAGAGACTGGGTTTGTCCAGCTTGGAGAACAACTACCCAGTGGAAGCATGAAGAGAAGACAGGGCCAAAATCTTCTGTATGATGATAGGACAAAAGGCAAGAGACAGAAATTAAAGAAAGGGACACTCTCGTTAAATATAAAAGAAAAAAGTTCACCATAATGGTAGTCAGAGATGAGAACAGGATGCCCAGAAGGGTGATGGAATCTCCACCTATGGAGATAAACAAAACATAAACAGACAAGGATATAAGCAGTTTGATCTCAGTCTGAACTTAGATCAAACTTCAAAAGTTGGCCCTGCCTTGAGCTGGGGCTTGAGCTGGATGACCTCCTGCAGTCTCCTGAAACCTAAGGTATTCTGAGTTTATGATTTATTCAAACAAGTGGAAAAGCATTACTAGATCAGAAGAGCAGCATTTCACAACACAAATAACTATCCATGCAATGGAGACCATACAACATGATCACTTTCATACACAGGGAAATGCAAAAATCATTGCTCAACAGACAGCCTTGTCTACAGTTAAACTGTGTGCCACATAAAATGAGCTTTACACTTACCAAACTGGCCACTGTGCTTTATAAACAGTTCAATTACACCATAGGCAATAGTGGTTGCAGGAGGAATTTCAAGGATCACACTAGAATCCTTCATCATACTTCCATCTTCACTCACTGAAACCTAGAGGACAGATTTATTCACTGTTTATCTGATTCAGCTATTGTGTAGCTTCAACATAGAATGAATTAAGGGGGAAAAAATACAGAAAGTGTGCTTTATTCCCCATGATGTCTAACCAAAGCACATGTTACATTTGACATCTACAAAAGTAACTAGATGAGCAGCAAGGTAGAAGCACAATGCCCAGAGCAGCTCTCAAACTCTTAGCTCCCCTGTCCTAGTACAAAGTCGAGTTCCGGGTGCAGCTTTTGCTGCACATGAAACACTGTGTCACTAGCAAACGGGCACCCACTTCAGTATCCTACCCTGCCCTCTTGTATCCTGACACCACTTTTGCCCAGATGGAGACTGGTACCAGGAAGGTGGCATGGGTAGAGGGCTGTTGAACTGCAGCTCCTAGATTCCTGCTACTGGTAACATCCTTTACACAGAAGTGATTCATCTGCAGCTTCACAAAAAACCCTTACAGTGAATGAGCATATGTTTTGACTTTGGAAATTCCTTCTCAATTCATAGGCAATTTTTCAGATATCCTCATAATGCAGTTAATCTCTACTCCCATGATTGAAAAAAAAATAGCTTCTCAATAAATAGTACAACTCAGTAAACATTGCAAACATTTTTGTGGAATGATTACTTGGCTTTTCAAATAAATTCACTTCAGCAATGCTTTTTGCTCTTCAGCTTTCACTGCATTGTTATATGTTTGGTTTATGTTCTGCTGTAGGCAGGAATCGATAGAGAAACTGAATCACAATTTGACAGTATTGATGGAAACCATATGCCTGGCTCACACTAAAAGATGGCATCTTTTGTCAATGAGGCAACAGAAAGAACATTTTACCTTCCTCAAGTACAACTACTAAGCAGTGCAATGAGTTTAACATGTTAAGGATGTATGAAAAATAAAGTCTGTTTGGAGAAATTACAATCTTTTCTCAGATAATCTGTAAATTTTCTATTTCTTGCAGATTTTTAATGACTTTTACCTTTACTATTTTTGTACTGCATCCCATCACACCACTGATTTTTTCTTCTGTCTGGATATGTTCAGATATGGTACACTTCTGAGTTGTTATTATCTTTTCTCTCAAGATGCATAGCACTTCACGTTTTCTTTCTATTACTTGTTGCAGTAAACTATTGTTTAGATTTATTGTTCTGAAAAAGAAAAGATGCCATTAACAACATAAATACTAGAACTGAAAAAAAACCCATTTTATTAATTGCTTGAAGAAGCTTTTATTGTAAAAATAACAGTTCCTGCATCAGCAATCTCCTCAGAATTATTATGTCCTCTTTTGTTATTTTGTAGCAGTAAATATCTGTATTCCACAGTAAGTCCCAACAGAATTATTGAATTCTTGATTCCTTACTCTGAGCAAAAAAATAGCATTTGTCTGGCTACTTTCTAAGCAAAAAAAAAAATCAAGGTAGAACTAAAGACAACTTTCAGCTTCCAGTGTAATATGAAAACAGCCAGTCAGGCTTGTGGACACTGGACTGAATTCTCTGCTACCACAAACTCACATTGGCATTAACATGGCCACAATAGGGTATGCCAGCTAACCATTCTCTTCAGAGTCCCACATTAGCACAAACAGTATCAGTAAGTCAGTGGGTCACATACTGCAGTCTTTACTCAAAAGAATTATTTCAACCAAAAAAGTTACCAGGGTGTACAAACAAAATACCTGTGCTCATGGTGTATATTATGAACTCCCTGCAGCCTAGTACATCACTGCATACATCATGCACGCACACACACAATAAAAATACCTATAATACATAATATATAATAAGCATGTAAAATAATAGTATTATCCACATATCAAAAAGCTCTGCTTAGAAAGACTGAAGTTGCAGTCAAGCTACTGGAAGTTATGAAATACACAGCAAGCAATCTTCCAGTCTGGTTAGTTTCTCTCCATAATCAAGCCTCACTTTTCCTTACAATAGTTTTTGGTTTTCTCTCGCCTACCTGACCAGATCAAGTCATATTTCTTCCTCCTTCTTCATCTCAGCTTTGTCCCAAAGCCAGCCAGTTCACCAGCCCCACTTCATGTGATTTCTCTGCTATCTTCTACCCTCAGATGACACCAGCTGCTCACAGCTCCCAGCTTTAGTCTCCCTTCCTTCTAACAGTTCATTGTTACCACTTTCTAGCTATCTGGCCAAATTCAGTCTCATTTATCTCCTTGTCACCATTCAGTCCTGTCACCTCTTTCTTTGTACATCCTTCCACCTGCTGTAGGTGTATCATCAGATGCTTCTCAACAGAGCAGGTTACATTAGGGATCCTTTGTGCCCAAGTACTGAGGTTCAGACTCAACTTGGACTAAGACAGCTTGAGGTGACCACTACTAGGAGTGCTGGTTTGGCCTCTGAAGGCCAACACTCAGACAAAGGAGTGCCCTGACACACTGCCACCAAATTCTGAGTCACCAGAATTTCTTCTTGAGGGATGAAGAGCACACTAGAAGAGTGATACCTCAATGCCAGCCCTTGCAGCTTGCTATGGATCTGTTTCAGTGTTCAATTAAATCCTGAACCGACTCACTGGGATCAGCACTGACCAAATATTTCAAAGGGCTGGATGAGAAAACACTGAACGGATTTCATGGATTTGGGGACTGGAGAAGATTACTGAAAAAAAGAAAAAATCCTACCTGCTATAAAATGTGTTATTCGTCACTATAACCTCACAACTGACAATTAATGACCAGGACTGTTAGTGTCAAAAGAAAATTTAACTGTGGGAGGGACCTCAAGTCTCTAGCCCATGCCTCCAATTTAACAAGCCATCCCTACTCCACAGCATAATTCACCATGTGTTTAAATGCTGCTGGAAGTAGTTCTAAAGTTAGGTTCTTCTTAGAATGAGCAGAAGAAAGTGAAACTTCCAGAAACAATACAAGAGGATTATTTTCTAAGAAAGATAACCAAATTCACTACCTTGTCCTCTTAGGTGTTAATACACTTTCTGGTTATAGTTAGAGCAACTTCTCAGCTGTATTTAATAGATTAAAATGTGTCAAACATATTATACTTTTGCAAAATACTCATTGGAAGTCCTCAGATGACATGTCATATTTTCTATGAGCAGATAACTCCAGCAAGACAGTTGGAAGATTAAAAGATTGCTATCCCTAGCTCATGTTATTCAGTATTTTCTCCTCCCTTTTACAGTAAATGGCTATTCATGGGGCTAAATGGCAATTCCCCAAAAATATGACAGAAAGACATGTCTGACTTCCACTTTATTTAAATCGAAATATCTCCACTTTTAATTAAAAAGTTTTAGATTTATTAGATTCTGGAGTTTTGGATTTATGCAGTCTGTGTAAGTCTGAAGTCAGCTTGCTTCTTTATTAAATTAAAAATATCCTGAGGCAATTTTTGATCTTTGGAGAGTTCCATGCTTATATGAAAGTTCAATCAGTTGGAATGAACTGTCCAAAAACCTTAGAGTTGATTGTTTAAACAAGGGGAAGAAAATCCCTCTGAAGCAATGCCACAGCCACTAGAAAAGCACCACCAAACATTCCTGAGATTATTAATATAACTTCTCTCTTTTGGTGCAAAGCCATGCTTTATGCTTGGAATGCAATGAACCATTGGATTAAGCAAAAATTGAAGAAATGTCAAGCAATGACAAACACTGCTGCTCGCAGAAGTGTCTGCCAAATCAGAGCTACTAGTTATCACAATAATAGACTATCAAGCCTATCATATACTTCACAATAATTATTTATGATTCTGAAGAGGTGTGCTAAGCATCTTGAAAACACAAATTAATGCACTAAGAACATGCAATTTTAACATTCGACCTAAGAAGACACACGGGAAGAAATACAATGAAGAAGCACAACAATTTGTCATTTGCTTTCATATGATGTATTCTTTGCCTGCTTTAGAGGATGACAAACTCGCAGGATGTCTCCAAAGGTTAGAGCAAAAGAAACAAAACAATCAAAGGTAGAAAAAATACACAGTAAATAGAGATTTGCTGCTTCTGAACAAGTGTTAACATAAGAAGCATACAGAATATGATTTAACTCTACACGAATCAACAACCAAAATAATTCAATAGACTTTTACTTCCATCTACTTTTATAGTTTTTTGCCTTAGGTGGGACTAGCTCAGACTCCATCACACTCCTGGCTTTGAGGTTCAGCAGCAGAGTGGAAGAGTCAGAAGACAAAGAGGTACAGTGAAGAGATTTCTGAGGCAGTGCTAGATGAGCTGGACCAGCACTGGAGGCTATGCAGACACTAACACCACAGGGGCACAGAGCTACCTGCTTCAGTCCCCACAGCACTCTCACAGGCACTGTGTCTTGGAGGGAACTTGGAGTCCTCTGCACAGAGCTGAACTGTGTGACAAAGACATGGCCACTGCCTCAGCCCCAAGATCCAAGTGACTTCAGTGGATTGTTCTCAACTGCAAAGCCAGCAGAAATGGTCTCCTCTTCCCACTGAGTTTAGTGAGTACCAGATTCAGAGCTTTAAAACACATTCCCCTACCAACAGCTACAAATACCTTTTCTTCTAGAACAGCATAGTTAAATGCTCTCCTGTCGACTTCTGGCACTGAAATGTCTCTCATAAAATCCCTAGACTCTATGGGGGTGTGTGGGCACATCACAAGTTATTACTGGGGCACAGCCTGTGGAAGGCAAAACATTCTGATGTTCTCAGTGACTCAAATGGGAGACAACTTGAGGTAAACAAATACCCAGCTTATCTAAATTATCATTGAAAATAGACATCAACAGCAAAATGCAACAGGGTTAAAGTCTGACAATCAGAGCAGGTAAAAAGTACCTGTTTAAAGTATTGCAGGGCAATGGTCACTGAATATGTGAGTGTATTTCTGCAAAAGCTGAACTCATTTGCTAGCACAGCATTCTGAATATCAAGAATATAAAGGAATAACAAGAGATGCAGGCACATGAACTGCATTATATGTTTTTATTTTACAGGTCATATTTCAGAGCTTTTGTTTCTGTTTTACAACCAACACTCTTACCATCTCTTTCACCATCTATTGTACAGGAGTCCTCACCAATCTTGTGTGACCTGAACGACATCATCATTCTCCTTCTCACCTTGGGAAGCTGAGCTGAAGTACTCAAAAGTAACACTACATAAAATAAAATAAGATACTGGTTTGCTAAGCCCCATTATCAACACATAGAATAAGAACCTCTATAAATGAAGATCATTTAAAAGACAGAGATTATAGGGTTTTGCCTGATTGTTTTTTCTGCTTAAATAACCTTCCTGAAGTCAATGATTTACTATGCTGGAAACTCTATAGGTCAAACATCAACAGAAAAGAATCTGAGTTTTGGTCTTACTCTCTCCACACCTAATTGAATTGAATGCTGCCACTCTCCTACAATGCAAAGGCTTCCTTCACTCTTATTCAACCTTCTTCTTGCACAAGGAAAGTGAGAAGAGAGAATGGAAAACAGAGGCGCAAAGGCAATTTGCTGCAGAATGGAAGCAGAAAAGAAAGGAGAAAAGCAGAAGCCTGCTCTAAACACCACAACTGAGATGGAGGGTCTTTCCTTCAGGCACAGAATCTCTGGCCACGTCACCTAAAAAGGAGCAGGGCTACAAATATTTTTCCTTCATATCCTGTCTACTCTTCTCAGTAACCTACCCCAGAAAACCTCAAAGCAATTGCCAATTTACTATGAATACCAAAAAAGAATGGTTACTGCTGTCAGTATTCTTCATCCTCAGATTGAAGGCAGCACTATTGCCTTCCTGCACAAATTTTCACTAGTCCAAACTACCCCTGAGTGAAAAACCTCTTCAGTTCTGCACTGGGCAACGTCATCTAAACACACCTCCTCTCTGAGCTGTAGACACTGGTGGCCCACTCTCACAGCCTCACCGAAATGCAATAACTCCATAACATCCACGACTGGCTTCAAAACCACTCACACTGCTCAACCAGAATTCCTCAGCTTGTTCAGTTTTCTCCTCTTTCTTTATAATGCACAATAGTCTGATGTCTTCCATCCAAATGCTATTTGCTGCAAAGAGAAACCCTTAACCAAGCTTTGTTCCTTCTCTAATAGAGACCTCTAGATGAGTGCCACAGAGTAAAATCCACCAGACCTCACTCTGCCACTTCCCACCAAGCATAGACGCACGATGTTTCTTTTGTTAATGTTTCAAATATAACCTTTCTGACCTACTTGTAACAGTCACACCAGAGCACTATCTGCTACAGTCACCTCACTGATAGCATTTCACAATTTTCCCTACAGAATAACATGACAATTACTTCATAGAACATCTTCCCCAAGAATACCATAGACTTTTGAGAGTGCAAGTGACAGATAGTGCCTCTATTTTATATATAGCATCCTCCTCATTTCTTAAATCACAGACACAAAACTGATTTTTTTCAATACTGTCTCATAACAGTCTGTCTCAGTGTGGACAACAGTTGAATCAAGTGCATAGTACAGTGCAATATGCAACACTGTAAAATTATCTTTCAATCATGCCAGAGTATACTACTAATAACACTTAACCTATTTTTGTAATACGTTAATCAGAGTTAGGAATCATTCACATGAAATGATGGAAGTGTGACAGGCAAACTTTTCTTCAGCTGATGTGAAGTGACTGACTGCTGCCACTTTGTCCTATTTCTGCATTTAGTACAAAGATAGCAAGGTGGCTTATTGTCACCTTTTCCAACCTTCCCAGGTTGGAAAGTACCTCAAGGGTCATCTGGTCCAACTTTTCTTGGCAAAAGTACAGTCTAGACAAGGTGGCCATGCACCCTGTCCAGATGAATCTTAAAAGTGTCCAGTGCTGGGAAGTCCACTTCCCTGAGGAAACTATTACATTATTTCAAACTTAAGTTTGTTGACTTGTGAATGCTCATGATAAAAAGAACAGCAGTCATTTGTTCCTGTGAAGATGGAGAATTGATTATTTCTAGAACATCAGTGTACCTAAAGGAAATTTACACTGCTTCTGACAACTTCTGCACTGATAACAAAAGCCTATCATCTTTATCTTAAGAGCATCAGCAAAGGCTATTAAAATATATTACACCACATAAGTCTATAGATATAGGGTACAATGCTGTCACAAATGAACCACCCTCACCTCCCATGAGCCAGGACCAGCAAAACAGGGTAGATCCCTGACTTGTCAGCTGATTGCCATGTAGACTTTGGTCCATCAGTGTCTTACTGCAAGATTAAATAATTTCAACTTCAGAGTAAGACAGGAAGTGTGGCATATCAAATTATAGTTCCCCTCAGCTACTACAGTGCACAATAGTCAGCAACAGATTTAGAAACTATATTTTGTTCACCTAGTAGAACATGCATTGACCATGCTTGCCCACCTTTGCTATTTCTCAAATATTTGCTACTATGATTCAAATAATCTAATTTCTAATACAGTTGCCCACAAACACACACACGAAAAATTATGTCTGCCTACAAAAATATTAGTAGTTCAGAATTCAGTTTTCATAACATTTGCACCAGTAACAGAGAATCCAATCCACTTTTTTTCCAGACTGTCACCTCAGTACAGTCCCCCAAAGAAGGGAGGATTTAGCTCTTATTCCACATGGTAATTCAAGCAAATAGGTAAGATGAAATTGCAGAGAGAATTTTTAAATGAAAGGGAAAGGTGTGACAACCAAGCATCCCAAATCCATACATTTTCATTTTTGTATATATGCTCTATCCCCTGAAAATGAGAGCTTAACCATGAAAATAGTTCTCAAACTACAGCAACACTACAGAATCACCTGTACAGTGATTACAGCCCAAGTCTTTGGAGGTCAGTAATCTTTCCTGGCCATTACAACACCCACAACACAAACATACCTGTCCTTGACGTCTTTCATAAGCTGCTGCAAGTCAATCTCCTGCTTCCTCAGGTTTCCAAATGAAGACTGGTTTTCCACATGGCCCTTCCCTCCAGCTCCCAGGCTGATCTTTCCAAATGAAGTTTCAATACTTCCTTGAACAAAATCTTCAAACTTCCCCATATATCTTGCAAAGTCAGATTCCACAATGACTAGGAAAGCAATAAAAGTAATTTCTACCTGTGAAGAGAAGTGCTGAAATGGTTCTGAAGTGATTGGAAAAACAAAAACTTACAGAAAATGTAACAATTGAAGGCAAGGAACAGCATGGAGCAGGTAAATCATTAGATTTACAGCTCTGAAACTCTTTCTTCTGCTTCCTCCATATTTTCATCTTTGATCCACTATCTCTTATATTCTGCCATTTTAGGAAAACATAAGGTGATTGAAATGCTGAGCTCAGATGCTACAGAAGATTTATAAGGAATGATAAAGAAAAACTCTAAAGGAGACATGCTTGTACAACAGGGTCAATATTTTGCCATTATCTTGACATATCTCATCACAGGGCTGTCCCAAAGCTCACTGAAAAACCGATGCAAGCTTAAAACAACTCTAAATCTTAAGAAACCTATAAACCAAAGAACTGACTCAGAATCATCTGATCTTCCAAGCCCATTACAATTAACACCTGAACCTAGGGACTTCTCTATTTTCCTGTACAGAATTGTGACATGGCCAGAAATATAGGATTCTGGATTGTTAATCCTAAAACCTGGATAGGGCTGCTGCAGCTGGATGAAGAAAGAAATATAAGGGTCAACGTTTTTTGACAGTCTGTGCAAGAAGAAAGGAAGCAGTGATGAAACTTGTTTGCCCTTGCCTGTGCAACCATTCCCTGGGCTACTGTCACCAACAGGACACTGTTTATTCAGTGCTTTTTGACCTAGAGCACAGTACAGGTTAACACTCCTAAAATCCCCCCAAAATATTCCACAGGATCTCCTGTGGCTGCAGACAGCACTGTTATTAAACAGCAGGACTGTATGGCTTGACAACCTCCAGCACTCAATCCCAGTAGCCTATCTAGGCAAAACATTACTTTCTTTAAAAACAAATATTTATTATTACTGGTTTTAGTTAAATGAATAGTCAATTGAGATAAGATCCAATCATCTCACTTCCACAGATGAAGAATACTTTAAGGCATTCCTCTGAAAGGAGCCCTCTAGTAACATGATTGAGAATAATAACAAGAGAGATGAGGCTTCGCAGTCTTTCTATCAGCCATAACAGTGCTGCCTGAGCACGGATTTACCTGGCTTTATCGGTTTGTCTTCAGTCAGCACATCACTCAGAGTGACTGTCAAGAAATGATACTTGGGCTTCTGCCAGCACCAGAATTTCTTCCTCTTTGTAAGTAAGCTCAGAAGCTGCAGCTTGTCTGAGGCATTCAAGTGGGAGACAGGGATCAAGTCACCTCCACTGTCAGTTTCTCTCACAAAATTCTTTGTTGCTTTTGCAAACATCTTGGGGAATCAATACAAGCCTGAAAGAATAAATCTGTTTTTCAACAACTACAGTTGGAAAGTATAAATATTTACATTGTCACTTTAAGAAGTTCTTCATCGTATTGGTATTAATGCAGGAAATAGCTAGTGTTTTCAGATCTTGTCCATTCTGAGCTGGGAATCATGACAGTTCAAACCACTTATCCCAAGACAAAAAGGTTTTCACAGTAACAGACAAAAGAGTTCCAGTTACAATTTTAAATAAGCAGCAGTGAATAAGCAAGGAACAATGCACTGCAAACACAATATGCAAGGCTTAAACATTACAACAATAACACATGAAATTTATGATCATGTAGATAATGCAGAAAGAAAATAAATATGTGAGAAAATAAATATTCTAATCTACAGCTGAAAAACTTCTTCAAGGAACACTCATAGGTAATTAATCTTTTAGGAAAGAAAAACCTTACACAGCTTACCTGAAAAGAAAAAGCATCTACTAATGAGCAGCCTGAGACTGGCTGGGATGAGAAGAGCACTGGTGCAATAGCAGAAGCTTTCTGCCTCCCTGCAGAATCCTTCTTTTATTGCCTAACATAAAGTTATCCTACTCCATATAAGGTAATTGGGTATTATTCACATTCATTATCTTGATTCTTTTAGTACTGAGTAAACATATATATGGATACTAATTATTCTACAAGAGACAACAAATATTTGTGCTGGCATCTTTGTGACTAAGTTTTGGTTTTGAACTATGCCTCTGGAAAGTCTCAATTAGTTTGTTTTCTTTCTGAATCTTTTTACCTTCAGTGTTTTCCAATTTTCTATTTTCCATTAGCATAACTACAGCTAAATTCAACGTATGTTATTTGCAACTGTTAATCATATCTACTAAACAGTTATATACATTATCTCATTCTAGCTTTTAAATGTCTTAAATTAGAAAATATTGCCATCTCATTGTTTAAGGTTAACTTTATCTCAAGCCATGTATTTTGCTGTATTTAGAAGGAGCTTCTTCAGTAAGGGAAACTGACAAACTCACAGGAGAACTTGCTTAAATCACCATTCAAAAGTGCTAAACACACAATTCTAACAAAATAATTTTTGATCATTTAAAAAAAAAGTTTTTTAGTTTTTCAACTCTGTGTTATTTGATCTAATGATATTTCTAGAATTAAATCAGTGTTTTAAAGTTGGCAGCATTTCTTTGAATCCTCCATCTGACACTGATAGGAAAGCTCAACTAAGATTGTGAAATGTCTGAGCTGGGTATCCACACATTCATGATTAACAACCTGTCTTGCTCTGCAGAGATGTTGGATTTGTCAGTTACAAATACAGGCCAGAATAAGTTAGAACAGACTTCAAACAAAAATTAATATTGCAGTGGGCACTCAGGATTATTGAGAAAAAATTGAAAACTCAATAAAGATGTTAGTGGTTGGATGACAGGCTCCAAGTTTTATTATCAGTTAGAGGACAGAGTCAAAAAAGCCTTTTTGCAGATAGGATCTTACCTCTCCACTAGCTTTTCCCAAATCCCAGTTCAGATAATATTTCACCCAGTATTTACAAATTCATGTTGAAGTATCTGTCTTCTCATGAAACCCTGTGGCCTACTCTTAGTTCTCTATGTAAGCAAGTAAAGGATGTTTCCCAACACCAGCTGCATGGAAACGATTTGAACAATGTCCAAGTCATGTAACATTGTACTGAGGAGTCTTCTGGGATTTTCATTGTAATTTTGGCTGCAACAAAGCTGCAGCACAGCCCAAGATGCATGCACTGGGAATATTTCCATTGACTTTCTTGTCCTCTGACCTTCTCCTAAACTCTGAACTGAGATTGAGTCTTTTTCATTCTTGTATTTCTCCTCAATTTCCCTGATTTTAACCTCAGCGAGAACACTTTAACAAAATAGGCAATGCCACTCCACTGCTACAGGAAAAAAAACCCCAACAAACCCAAAACAAATAAACCAACTCCCCATTATCCAAAAAAAATAGTTTTCTTTTTCCCTGGGACTTCTTTGCATGACACTGTATTTCACTACCAACCAGATGACTGATTTGTAACAGAAGAGACCATCAAGAGAACTCTCACTGCCTGCATTAGCTGCTTTTCCCCACCACAACCTTCTTCAACCATTTCTGTACTTCACATGACTGTTCACTCATTCTGATCCCATTCCTACATAACCAACTCACATGGACATAGTCTCTGAAAAGGATCATCAGTTTCTAAGCAATTTATTATAGCAAATTGCAAAAACCAGTTCCTAGGATTTGGCATTTTTATACACTCACTAAATCTCATGAGAAGAGCCATTCTGTAAAACTTCCATTTCATAGTCATTTGACTTCACTCACAGCCACCATGCTTTTTAAGTAGCAAAAAGGATGCCCAGGGAAGACCACAGAGTGCTTATGAGGACTGCTGAGACTCACCAGGCAGGAGAAATGGGACTGCCTTCAGCCTTAGAAGGACAGTATCAGCAACTCCCACACTTTGCTGTGCTGGGAACGTCTTTGCAGGAAGCATATTTGCTGGTGCAGCTGTACCTGCAAAGAAAGAATATTCTATCCAAATTCCTGTTTATGTCTCTTTGGATATAGTGCCCTTAATACAAATTCTAAAACACACTCAAATATTGTTTCACTAGTTCACAAAACAAAGGCACAGAGCAACTGAATATGCCTTTTGCCAGCATTAGGGAGTTAATACAGCTACCAGGATCAATGGCATCCTGACTGGATGGACGTGGGGCATTTACGGACATAGCATTTAAGAAGACTCTGTCTTTAGAGTTTCTTCCTCTGAAAATTTTCATAGAGATCTGCTTACTTTGGTGGTATTAAAAGGGAAGGTATCAAAGCCGGTAGGAAAAACCTGTCAGATTGGTAGCTAGGTGTGAATGTAGAAAAGGAAGGAGGAGCACCAACCTTGCCTACCAACAAATGTAAAATTAGCCTGAACCTAGGACGATTATTCAAGGAAGGAGATGAGATCAGGTGAAGATACTTACAGCAACTTCATTGTTTACTTAAACAACCAAATCTTACCCTCCTTCCTTCATCACAGCTCCCTAACTCAACACTGCAGGGCATTAAATCTAAAGAAACATTTTATGAATAATCAGTGTTTACTGCTGTCATCTCTCAAGTAAGTGCTTAACAGTTTCTTGATTATCTCCTACATTCTTTATACACATAAACTGATCTTATCTTTAAAAAAAAAAGACAAAAAAGCTTTTTTTTTTTTTTTTTTTTGCTATTTAACATAACATTACCCAGTACACTAGGAATTTGGGAAGAGAATGGCAACTAGATAGCCAGCTGTCAGCGCATCCCTTGCCAATCCAAGTTGTAAGGGAATACAACCCCTACAGGACAAAGATGACCACATAGGAGCTGCAGTGTCAGAAGAACTGCTAGGCATTAACTCTGCCAGGCAGCAGCTGTAGTGGCCTTTGAATACTAATCAAGTCAGAGTTTATGCACAAAGACAACTAAAACATGGAAGTGATGACATGCAGGATGTGTGTTTTATTAAAGAACGTAGTAGTTATTTTCATCTCCTTTCTAGATAATTTAAATTTAAAAAAGACCATAAAAGCTAATTAGCAAAGCATAGCTAGGATATCCATACAACAAACTCTAGTCCTTGAACATACGTGGTCACCAAAACACACGCATTGAGTTTTAGCCCTGGAAGTAGCCCTTTTCTGTGCCCTGAGGGCTTACAGCACATGCTTCATGGACTTGACACCCCACACAGGAGAGAAGTGGGCCGGGGCTGTCTGGTGTCATCCTATGAGGCAGAGGTGTGAGAGTTTCCACTAGGAGCTTATGCTTTGGGATCGAGCCCAAGCTGCCTTTGTCCCTGAGCGGAAAACCACTGGCCACCTCACCAAGACCTGCGCTGAGGCAGCTCAGGCAGGCTTCCAAGCGTGGGACCCCCCTCAAAAGCTCCTGCGGCCCCACCGTGCCATGCCTGAACCCCTCACAAAAGCACTGCACGTGAACCGCAGCCATTCAGCCTTGCTCTCCTTCAAACAGAGAAGGAAAGCGGAGCTCCAGCAGTCAGCTCGGCAGCCGCAGGGGCTCCTCCTCAGAGTGTGACACGGTCGGGCGGGGCGCGGGGGTACGCCGCGCGCTGAGACCTCGCGACACGAGGGGCTCAGGCCGCCAGGAAAGGAGGAGCGGCGGTGGCCGAGGACCCTACGTGGACGCTCGGGAGGCG
>VWZO01009494.1:1368911-1460738 GCA_013396975.1 Bucco capensis | reverse complement strand
GGGGCGGACCCGCCCCGCCCCTACTGCTTCCCTACCTCAGCGGCCGTACTCACGGTTTTCCCGGCGATTCCCGCCGCCAGGCCCCGAGGATGCGGGGAGCTCCGCCCGCAGGGCGTGCCGAACTGAGCCGCGCCGCACTGAACCCAGAGGCGAGCTGCCGAGGGTGAAGCTCTACGAGTAGTACCGGAGAAGACCCCACAGGAGAGAAGTTGTGCTCCCGGTGCTATGGCGTGGCGAGGCGGGAGGAGCACAGGCCCCGCCTGGGGTGGTCAGGCCGCGCAGGGACGTCGAGGCTCCGCCGCCATATTGCCGCGCGGGGCCGCAGCCCCTACCCATGGGCAGCTGCGCCGGGCGGAGGCTGGCGCGCTGCCGCTGTCCTGCGAGGCCCCGAGTCAGTTTCTGCCTCCCTTACCATCTCTCCCCACCTGCGTGCACCGGAGATTGAGAATCCTGCCGCGAGGTGACTGCACACAGGGTTTGGGCCGCCTGGACTGCTAGCCGTGGAGGGCATAGCCCAGTGCTGGGAGAGCTGTGGGGCACAGGTACCGAGCTGGAGTTGTCGGTGTGGGGCTGCTCGGCGTGGTGGTGCGGCCCTGCGAGGTGCTGAGGTGGAAGGCTTGGTCTCCTCAGCTCAGCCAGGGTCTGGGAGAGCTAGCTTAGCACAGTTACCTCCTGTCCAATAACAGGCGGGTGCACTTCCCTGCAGGTACTTGCCTGACAGTGGTATTTTATGACACAACTGAAAAGGAATTTTTTGTGACATCCTCTCAAATCTGTCTCAGATCACCTATGGTCAGAAATTTAGAGGGTGGGTGACCTGTGGTGCAAAATCTGCTTGAGGCAACAGGCCTGCCACGTTTATGGCTGCTGGTTTGCAGCTTTAGGGTTGCAGCTGCTGGCCTTGCAATGTCGCAGTGGTTCCCAATGGGAGGTGCCCAGTCCAAGGACCTTGAACAGCAGTACTGCCAAAAATGAGAAATGTGCTCAGTGGAGCACAAGGGGCAAGTTCATGAACCACAGTGTGAAATAGTGAGGTGTGTCACCTTATCTCAGCTCTCTGAAAACAATGCAACACCAGAATAAAACAACCTGGGGTTTTATGATACCAAATGATTTATGCAGTGAGAAATAGATGAGTCTGCAGGAACCAAAGGAGTAGTTTTTCAAGGTAATATCAAAGTACTTTTCAAGTGAATGGTGCCACAAGTCAGCTACTTCCTTTGTGGTGTGAAGGGAGAGTGTTTGATGCTGCAGGGTATAGTCACAAGTGTCACATCACCAGATATTAATGGAGTAACACACAGGCTTTGGAACAAAGGCAAGTTGAAAGTTGCATGTCCTTGAATGGACAGTCCTGGGTGAGAGGTAGCAGTTAATGCATATAAAGTAGCATTCATTCATTCATCCATTCATTCATTCCTTCATTCATTCATTCCATTTTGTTTAACTACCTACATGATCCAAACCTTCCAATTAATTTCAGCAGATTTTAATCTATCACCATTCCCTGATTCCCCTTTGCTGACATCCTCAGTGAAAGGATGATAAATGGGTTTCCTTTCTAGGGTTGCAGTTGCTTAGAGATATTTGAACAAATAACCTGAATGGAACTAAGTATCTGCATTTGTGATGATTTACTTTCTATGGACCAATAAAAAAAATAAAATATAAAGCTTCATTCTGAGAGCCTCATTCTGAGAAAAAGCACCATACATCCTCATGAGATCTCTTTTTAGCATCAGCACTGAGCTGCAGAACCACTAGCTCCAGTAATACTCTCCCCCAGTGGCCAGTAATAGCACACATTTCATCAGCAATCATGTGTTTTTCCAGGGAGTGGCAATGTGTGATTCATTTCAAATGCAACTGTCTGTTAAAACATATTTTGAGAAATCAACCCAGGAAGTTGCAATGAGCCACATTACCATGGAAATATTCACTGAAGAGAGAGGACACAAATATAAACAGTGAAACTTGCTAGTCCTTTTTAAGGATGTTACCAGTGGTTGAGGTAACACACACCAAATAAAGGGTGCCCATGCCAGGAATATTTCCATCTTTTCAATAAAAACTTCAAGCAGAAATCTTCCATCCACTTGAAAGACACATATGATAGTTTTCAGATGCTTCTTGTTAATTAAAAGCGACAGAAACATAGATCTGGATGTTAGCAAACAGTTTTGGGGCTATGCAGCAACTAACTCAGAGGCTTCAAAGACTGTAATCAAAACTGACTACAAATGGGACATTTAGGATTGAACACTCACCTTCAGCTTTCAGTCTTTGTGGAAATGCACTTCACATGTACTGCACAGCCAGGACTCACAGTACAGTTACTTCATGACTGGGATTGCACCGGGGGGAATATTATATCAGAGAAATACACAATGTGAGCGTGGTCTGCCTTGGGATCTGTCTGCCATGCACTCTGTCTCCCAAACTGAAGCATGAAGTGTCACTTCTGCATTACAAGATCCTCTTGCATTGCTCCTGCATGAGAAGATTCTCTTGCAGAAAGAGCAGGAGAAAACCAGAAACTTTTGCCTCTAGGATAAACCACTTCTGGTACTGGAAAAGATTAGGCTACCTCATTTAAATAAATAAATAAAATGAGATAATCAATCATAGAATGGGCAGGTTGGAAGGGACCCTAGAGATCATCTAGTTCCAACCTCCCCGCAATGACCAGGGATGCCAGTCACTAGACCAGGTCACCCAGGGCCACATCCAGCCTGGCCTTGAACACTGCCAGGGATGGGGCATCCACAACCTCTCTGGGCAACCTGTGCCAGTGCCTAACCACTCTCCGGGTAAAGAACTTCCTCATAATCTCTAATCTAAATTTCCCCTCCTTCAGCTTATAACCAACACAAGCACTTTACAGCCACGACTGAAAAAAAACAGGTAATGCACAAAATAATTGAGTAAAACCACAAAAAATAATAGTCTGGAAGGAAAAACAGAACAAAACAACACAGTAGTTGTATGCTCTTTGAACACCTCTCTGGGAAGAATCTTACACTAAGATAAGAAATCATTGAGCAGGCCACAAGATGTCAGCATTGCAGAATGGTTATTCCTGCCAGGCACGGAAAAGGTCTTTGCATCCTCTAAATGTTTGGTGTTAGATTCTTTTTGTCATGACGACATAATCTGGCCTCATTTCTGCAACCATTGACATGAGGATCAATCTAAAATTGTCTGCAACGGGGAAATTTCTTTTTTTTTTTTTTCTTAAATGGCTATTTATTTTTGTTTTTAGGACTCTCTATCTGAAAAACTTTTCTAAATGCTGTCATGGGGTCAGTTTACCAGCAGTACTAATGGTCTATGCCTTGTAGCCATCAATGAATTCTTTTCAGGCTGCATCCAGCATGATGAGAGAGT
This sequence comes from Bucco capensis, assembly GCA_013396975.1. Lineage (NCBI taxonomy): Eukaryota > Metazoa > Chordata > Aves > Piciformes > Bucconidae > Bucco > Bucco capensis. The sequence goes on along the minus strand of VWZO01009494.1, from coordinate 1,457,351 downwards.
GCTCACTGAAATTCAGCATGTATATTTAGGTGTCAGGACGTGTCCAAAGCTCTCTGTTGCAGCATGTTAGGCCTTTTTTAAACCCTCACACTGGCTGGAGAAGGGTCTGCTGGCTTCAATTCTGTGGAGGAAATGGGAAGAAAGTGTGAAACTATTTTGGGCTTGTATTCAGAAAAGGATACTTGGGACAGAAAATCTATTTAAAAGGTGTCCAGCAACATAAGCCAAATCACCAGCAAAAGAATGAACTTCTTCCCCCTCCCCCCATTTCCTTTTGCAAGAATAAAAGTCTTAAGCAGCACTTTCTGTTTCTTTCTTTCTTTCCAATCAACTAACTAGTCCCATTTGTATTTCATATTAAGATTCATCTCCTGTTTTGGTGGGATGCTCTGTAATTTTTTCCTATGCCATTCAGTCTTCCGAAACATTTCCTGTTGCAAACAACAGCTTTCTTGCTCTCCTGCTGGTATGGCTGTCATATACCCTGCCACAGTGCCAGCAGCTAGTGACAGGCATAGCAGGCAGCCAGTCACTGTGTCCTGCTTAAGGGAGACCAGTGGGACGGTGTGGTAAGCCAGGAGAGACCATGTAAGTTCAAAGCAGCCAGAAAGCTTCTGTCCATTAAGCTCTTGACAGCAATGATGGGAAGGTGACATCTTTAACCCTTTGAAGATTTTGCCTGTAAGATGAGCCTATTTAGAGGCTATCTTTTATTGTCAAGTTCATCTCTGCTGCCTTGGGGACATAAACTCCATCTCAGCCAAACCCAATACAGGACCAATACAAAGGAAAAACAGTTCACTTGTGGATCCTGTAGCCCCTTGGAAAGACAACTGGAGTGTTGCATGCTGAGATGCAGGAGGTGGCAGACCTGTTCAGTATAAAGTCAGTGCAGCCTGTTTGCAGTAACTCAGTCAGATCTTGGTGTCTTGAGTACTGATGTTGGCATGGTGGGAAATAGTACTATATCTGCCTTTCAGGTATTGTGGCTCAGGGGTCCCCTCTGTCAATGCAAAACTCTCTTACTGCCATGGTGACTATGTTTTGGGGTAGCTGTAACCTTCTAAAGTTCTACCTTGTGATTATTTGATGATTTTCCCATGATTTTAAGAAAAGTGTCAGAAAAGGTAGGCTAGGATCCTGTCTCATAGATTGTGGTTATCTAACGAGCCACCTAGTGATGTAACTAAAATATGGAGGACAGTCTGCATGAAGCTGCATGACCTAAATGCTTCTAACTTTAAATTGTAGGTTATGTGGCAGCCACAGAACTTATGTCTTTTCTAACAATGATAAATGAAGATTTAGGAATAGATAACATTTCTTGCATGTCTCAAAAGTCTTTTTCCATCATAGTTTATTACAAACCATCTGTTCTCATTAATGTTTTATCAAGAACCATCTGGCTGCTATATTGTTCAAGCTATTCAGTAGCAGGACTTCCTCATTAATTAGCCAAAAGGAATGGCTATCAAACTATTGTGTAAGAGCCCTAAACATTTATCTAAGTCCTATATAAACAGTTATTTTAAAAGCGTGTTGTTCCACATTTAACTACAACAGTCTAAAAAAATCAGTAATAAACTCTGAAATAAAGCCTGCTCCCAATGCTTCTCAATTTTCCTTCTTTTTACATCTTTGGTTTTCAGCCAGTTGGAACAGGACCTACAAAGTCAATGAGGAACTCTATTAAAACAACAAATACTAGGAAGTTTTTTTCAATAAAATATTGCAATCAGAGGATACTTGTCACCAAGCCTCCAAAAATTAGTCCCTTCATCTTCATACTGTGCACACATACACCCTTCAGACTGTAAGCATGCTGGCAGGGTTCTTTGAAATACAAGTGTACATTGACAGCAAGGTGCCATAAATGGGATGCTGTGGGTCAAAACAGATTGGTATGTATAAAATGCCACAACTGTCCTTCTGAGCAGGTCCTTCTAAGACCTTATGACTGCACACTTCAAGCTGAGACTCTTACTTCAACAATATACTCTTTCCTCTCATTCCCTTTCCCCTATCATTTCAAACAAACAATTACTGCTGGTATCAAGACCAAAGCACTCACATCAACTTTAGGAAGCTTTGCAGCTAGGTAAAATACAGTGGAGCTGTTACTAGGCCTTTCTTGCAACATGGTGCATCCAGATCTCTTTTCCAGTTTCTGAAAAGGTGAGAATATAGTACCCTTCAGTTCTCTGTGCTCTGCCAACTTTGACTGAAGTTTTACTCTCTCTCCAAAACGAAAGGGGACAGGTTAAGGATGGGCTAGGCTTACCATCCCCTGCTAACCAGAGAACTCAGAAAAGCTCAAGCTTGTTCTAGGTGACCTACTTGTGGTAGGTCACTTTCTCAGGCAAAGTTCTCAATGTAAGTTTTTCCTATCAAAGGGCTTAAGAATTTGGTGCACTATTTTTGAACTTCATAAGAAAATTACTTTTTCCCATCCAAAAAACTTGTATAGCTACTATATAGCTCTACTTGCTTTCACAAGATCTGTTTCATTGACTGAAGTGCAAGTAGCAGACAATGAATACAAGTAGGATGATCTCTTGACTTCACTCTATCTTCAGTCTGTCAATGGCTGAAATAACAAACCTAAGAGTAAACAAAACAGTAAATCTCTCTCAGCTATTAGACAGGTTCTCAGCTATTGATAAATCTACATAATCTTCCTTGCTCTAGGCAGCAATCCAGGCATTGCAGATATATCCTCCTAAAACCTAAGAAAAGGATTTTTCATGTATTGCTATAATTCAAACTAGATTTACTGCAGCCTTTATCATGTTTGTTGGGTTTTTTTTTCCAACACAAATTAAAAAGCAAGACATTTGTAATTTAGGGAAGCAATTTTTGTTTTTACTACAAACTTTTTAATATTAAAAAAATGTTATCTAAGCAAAAAATACATATTTTCAAATTCTAACATCTGGTCTTAGTAAAACAGCAAGTAAAGCATCAGCTCAAAAAATCCTCAAAGATTTACACTTAGAGAAAGCCATTAATTCCTCAGGTCTGTGAAATTACAACCAGAAATATCAGCTGATGCTCATACACAACATCTTGCCTTCCAGGAATTTATTCTTATTCCAAGAGCCTGTAAAAACATCAATGAACCTACAAAATCAAATTCTCAATTAACTTAAGCCTCAGTTACAGTCAGCTCAGTAGAGCAATGTTGATTTACCTCAAGTTAGAGTTTACACATAGCTATTTCAAGTATTTCCCTTGGCACAGAATAAACCAAGATACAGATTAATAAGTATACAGCAGAATTTGGTATTTGGCCAGCTTTTAACCCCATTTAAAAACCCAGACTGATCCTACAATTAGGATTAGGGCATCAGTGCAGCATCTGCTACACTAGAGAGGTGTAAGTTAAAAATCAACAAATCAAGCACGGAAGGCAACACCTGCAAGATGAAAGAAATGTAAGAGAGGCATTAAAAAAAAGGAAAGAAAGAAAAAGAAGCCAAGATGTGTCAGTTACTGTGCAGAGCAAGCTCTGCTCAGCTGTCAGTGTTTTTCCTCACACCATAGTGGTTTCAATCATTTTGCAGTAAGCAAAATTACCTTAAAATAGAGATCTGTAAATGAACAGAGAACTGAGTATGAACACAAATTGTATGCAAGGTCCATACAAGCCAAGTTTACCTTACACTTCTGTAGGGGACAACAGCTGTTTTGTCTGGATAGCACTTGACCACACTATAGGTACTTGGCATGTTATTAGCTCCAGGGTCAATCATGAGAAATTCACTCCATATTCATTTCTCTGCGAGAGAAGTTCCTACTGCCCTAGGTGTTTCTGATTAGGGCACCGATAATGAGCATCCCTTGCCCTCTTCCCCTCCCTTTTTACAATTATGAAAAAAATACATCTGCTTCTGTAAACTGCTACTTTTCCAGCAACTTGAACTAAATGCAAGTTATTCCAGGTACCAATTAGAGTACATAACACCTCTATGAAATTAATTAGCAATGAAGTGATTTCTACAAACATGATAAGCAAGTTTCAAAGTTCTTAACTAATCTGGAATCAAAATGGCTGGATCTCAAAAAACAGGAGCTGTTCTTTTATCATTATAAAAGCTGTTTTCCCTTCATTCTCCATCCTTATTCTGCTATCCACAGCAGCAGAGGGTATTTTGTCCCAGCTCTTCCTGGAAACTCCATGCTCCCTCTTACCAAACCTTTGTACTCACTAAGCCTAGGAAATGCTGAGAATTGCAATTAGGAATCATAGGTTGGTCAGGAAATACACTCATGGTAGTCCCACATTTTTCAAGATCCTAACCCATTTATATTTCATCTTACACACACATGATGAGACCATGAGACATATTTGAGATCTCATTGGCAGAACTGTCATGAATCACCATCTCCAACGGAAAAAACACCACATTGATATTATTTCCTTCTAGTTATTTGGTTTATCCAGTCTATACTGTATTTCCTTGTTTTTAGAAGTTGTTTTATGGAGAACATGTGGTTTGTGGTCGCCACATTCATGCTAAAGCATAACATTTATGCTTTCAAGGATCAGTTTCCAGCTATAGAAGAATTCCATCAGCTAACTCCTTTCCCTGCTCCAAGTGTCTGATGTAATAGCCAAACAACTGCTGTACAGTATGTGCAGGTAACTGGTAAATAACTGGAACATTGCACAACTACCAGGCAGATTGTAAGAGTGATAATCAAGGCTTCTAGCAGATGGAAGCTCTTTCACACTTGCCATGTTGGCAAATGGGAAAAGCACAGATCTCTACAGCAGCTAGACTTAACTTCAGATGTCACTAACAACATTTGAAGAAAGATGCTTACAACCCCTGGAAAAAAGTCAGGGTGCTCTATGACCTTTTGCAAGTATGATTTATTAACATCCAACTAAATTGGTTACAGAGACAAAAATAATAAATCAAATTCCACATCAAAGTGCTCCAACATCATCACAAATTTTTGGAGTAAGTGAAGCAGAAAACAGGAATGATCCTGACTACAGAAGGTTTTTTCAACAATCTGAAAGTCAGTGATAATTCTAATACATAAGATACCTTTCTTCATTCTGAAATCACTAATGCCCTATCAGAACAAACAACAAATACAGCATTTAGCAGCTTTGTGTATGTAATACCTCATACATGTGGTATATTTTTCAGTACTGGAACTAGTAAAACACTGTTAACATCAATACAAGCCTGTCTAATTCTTAGATACCAACCATCTCAAAGGTGCAGAGCTGAAGGAACTCATCATCTCTTGTGAATCAACCTCCCAAACATTCTCATAAGCTTTAACACAGTTTTGTTTTATACATCAAAAACACCAAATCCACAATTCATATAAAAAATGAATCAGTTAAAATAATTTTTTAACAGATGGTATCTATTTATGTGGAAATTTTCTCTTATTGCTTTCAAAAGCTGCAGCAAGAACAGTATCTAAGAACCGAGCAGAACAATAATGCATTTGGTGGAAAGTCACAGCATTTACTAAGTTTCAACACATAAGCCAGATAACATGCAGTTTCTTATGAACCACAGCTGCTGGAGTAAGTTGCAGCCACTAGTAGCTAGAAAATAGAAAGGATGAGTTAGTGAATATTGTGATTTTATTTATAGTAGGTGTAACCCATAAATGAAAACACTCAACCCAAAAACCTCTCCCATTTTATCTTCATTCCTTGGAATAGCACCATCTGATTCTAGCCCTTGCAAGATGTATTCAGTTATGTGGGGAAGTTGGATTTCATCCTTCTCTCAATTAAATATGCACTCCGGGCCAAAAGTTTCACACTCCTTTTCACCTTCCATCCTCTCTCTGTGTTGTACACACATACACAAAACTGCTTTACTGAACAAAATAAGATACGCTGAAATTTTCCTGCTCTGCAAAGCTGGTCATCTAGAGACATGACAGAAGAGATTTACACAAAAGCAGATGCAAGGACATTAATTAGGAGTATGTTGAGTAGATGTAGCATGCTACCCTTACCAGCCTGTGGTCTGACTCCAGAGTGCAAGTGGGAAGAAAATCCTATTCACAGTCAAGGAAGAGATATAGATGTAGGCCACAGTATTTATAGGGAAAGTTTTTACCTACAGCTTTTCAGCATGATTTCTCATTTAAAAGCTTGTTAGAATGGACTGTTTTCCTATTCAGAAAATTTTTTAATAAAGAGAAAATAGGACACTGGATTCTATAAGGACTTTTAGGTATGAGGGGCTACATAGAAAACCTAAACAAGGCTGTAAACAGCTGAGGCTAAGTGAGGGGCATGGGAAGGGGTGAGGTTTTTGTTAGGTTGGATTTTAGGGTTGAGGTTATTTTTGAGACCAGAACTGTACCTTTGTGCAACCCCAATGCTATCCCTCGTTGTGCATTCTGGCTCCATCAATTTGTGTTTCTTTCTGTGCAGTGATCTGGCTTCAACAGTAAGCAGCCAAATAAGGTGATGGTGACTGCAACCACCACCTCCTTCAGGGGCCAAGTTTTAAAAGAAATCAGCAGTTCTGCCTCAGGTCCTTAAAAAAAACTTGGTGGTGAAAGAACAGATCTCTAATGTTTCCTACTTAAAATTTTTGCATTTTTGCCCTTCCTTTTATGCATCTAATTTTCCAAGAACCTAAGTACTTTGCTGGATCTGTATTTCAAAAAGCATCTAAAAGCAGATGATCAGTGCTAGCAAACTAACAAACTAACACAGCATATCTCAGAGAGCAGAGATCAAGAAAGGAATGCAATGACTAATGGGTGCACTCCAGTTCCACTCAGCCTAAATGGCACTTCGTGCTATCAAGATTAGTCTCCTGAACAAGTTATTCTGTTTCATAATCCCAAATTTACACTGCACCAAAGTCAGTAACTGTCAAGTCTGGAAATCTGGAAGTAGAAATGTGGGTTGTGAGTCTATGAACACTCTTATTTCCCTGGAATTTTTTCTTTCTTTGCTGTGCAATTTGGAAATTGAGCCAGTGGGGTTTTTTTACACTCAAAGGCCTGAATTGCTCCATTATCCTGATGCAAGTTTATAGTGCATTTTTTACTTTGTGACGGGATACACAAAGAAAGGCAATGCTTGATGAGTATTTCTCAAACACTCCTCCAAAAATCATATTAAGGAATGCTTATAAAGTCATTAAATGGTCGTCAGGAAATTTTAAGACTGATCTGTTTTGCTAAACAGCTTGAGGAGCACTGCTGTAGATGAGAGGAAGCAGTAAGTTGCCTGACATGTTCTTTTTACCTTTTAGGGTAGAAATGAGGCAGGGGGGAATGTCCCTGTCAGTTATTAATAACAAGTTATCTTAGTTATATGGCAGAAAGCTAGTGTAAGTTTTGCACCCATTCACACATATGAAGTTTTGGAGAAGAAAATTACCGATATTTTGTATTTTAACAAGAATAACTGTATAAAGTATATTAAAGTTTGTGAATGATGAATGTATTTGTATGCAGAAATTCACGGAAGTAACAAAGACAGCTTTCCTCCACTTCTTATTATACAACTATCAAAAGTTTAACTAAACCCAATTGTTTTGCACAGAAGTAAGCAGGGACAACTATATTGCAGTTGGAAACACAGGGCAAGAGGATCATTCACAACTGGTTACACTGTGTTTGCAGATGTGTATCAGAGAGTTACAAAATGAGCTATTACCTGTACAATGATTTTACTTCTTGTATTTAATGCCCTGGATTATTCTTGGCATTACTTTTCTGGAGATGATAGTAAAATTCTGAAGTTTACCTTCTTGATATATTCTTACTGAAGAAAATGTTATGTAAGGCACTACTCAACCCAATGCTTCTTGTCATTAATCAAATGTCTTTTAGTCAATTTGGACTGTAAAGACACAAGGCAACACTGCCAGTCTGATTTCTCAAAAAATCATGACACAAACACCCAATATGAGATTAGTTTTGTTTAACACTTGTTGATTTTAATGCATTACAATTCTTCAACTTTGTCTTTTGGTCTCTAATCTTTTAATTTCAGATGCTATCAGCTATTAGGCCATATGACAAAGTATGGGGAAATCCCTTCCATACATTGAAAATACAAACCCAGTAATCAGACAGTAATCACAGTAGCTGCCAAATATGGCAATAAGCAAGTTTAATGCATCCTCCACAAATGTTGCTCTCTTTCTTAAAAGCTTTTTAAAAATTTATTTTCACTATCCTCTTTTGTTGTTAAATGAATGTTATCTTTAGTATAAATAGTAACTGCCAACATCAAGGATAATTACAAGTATGAACTTATTTCTGTGCCAATTTTTGACAGTTAATACAAGAATGAAACACTGGAAGGGAACAAGCCACAGAGAGACTCTCACTTTCCTTGAAAAGTCAAACAGGCCCCAAAGGTTCAGATTTCCTTTGGAATGAAAGCCCAGATTTTGTCTTCATAATGATGTAAATCTTGCCTTGTCGTAAACTGCTGGCATGGCAGTCAAGTCCTTAAAAGATGAGTGAAACAGAAAGAATTATGCTAACTTCTTTGGTAATATATTACAGAAATGATAGTGAGGCATAGTTTCTGGGCAAAGTGAAAAGTGATTAGAAAGCATTCATCTGCCTATAAGATAATGGGGCTTCAAGGTAGCAGAAAGCAAAATTTGAATATACATCTAACCTGACATCACAGATTTGGTTTAAAATGGAAGCACTGATAGTGTTTCCTTCATGTTACATATAACACATGGATCCTTTTTAAATGGGTTTTCTTTAGAACAATGCAGCACACAGTAAAGTGCAAGCTTTTCTATGCTACTAGTCCCCCCAGGAGTTTACTTCATCCACACCATGTCCAGTTGCTCCAATCATAAACCAGTTTAACACGCCAACAACATCTGGGTTTGTTTTGTGCCATTGAAGTGACATGAAAGAAAAAAGAAAGGGGGTGGGGGTGGTGACAGAACACAGATCTTTAACTTGGTAATTGCATTGTTGCCAGAGAGTTACACACACATAGAACAGACCTGAACAATCATGAGTCAAGGCTTGAGTTGCAAATAGGTAGGAATGAAAATTCCTGTGTTAATGACTGTGGCATTGTGATTTGATGGAAAACCCCCAAACACTGCCCCATCTCTACAATCTTCATTCAAAAGTGCAACTTCTGCTACATTTGTTTCCTGCTAAATTTCTGACCTATTGTTTAGTAGGTTCACAAATCTAGCCATATGTATAAAATTACAGGAAATGTATGCAATTGATTTAGTGCAAGACACTTGAACGCTTATCTGAACATAACAAACAGAGGAAGATCAAATTCTCCATACACTTCTCCATAAGGCAGATGGTCATATTTTAAATATAAGATCTTAAATATTCTGTTTATTTCTTAAGAGGTAGAAAATATCAAAATACTAAGAAAAAATCTCTAGCTTAAAACAATCAGTTTGCTTACTTTTTAAAAAGTCTTACTTTTGCAATTTTTAGGTTAATAAAAACAAATGAAGGTATGGAAGCACAGGATTTCGTGCTCTGTGTAGATCTCACTTACTGGAAAAAGAAAGAGCTTCTTCATCTAGTCAGTGCCCAAGCAGTATATACAAAGCATCTCCCCCTCTAGCCCTGTTGAGGGCTATAAATCTGAAGTGGAAATTTTTTCCAGTGGAAAATTTTGGCGATTCCTGAATTACTAGCACTACATTTAGCCAGGTACAATTTATGTGTAAGGCAGTAGAACCACTGATGTAAGCTCAGAACTACCTCTTCCATAACGCTACGAAAAAAAAAAAAGCAAGTAGAAACAAAAGCTTATTTCAATCTTTTCTACAGGCAGCTGAAAATACTCAGTTTCCAGAGCTAGCTGATAACCTATTTTAGCAATCTACACCATCCCAGAGACAGCTGAACTACTCATTGAACTGTGGCAGCCTCCTTATAGTTTGAGTTACTAAGGCTTACACTCCCCTTTCTCAGCACAGGTAGGAGATGCTGATACTCCTGTCTCCAATGCAATTCAATAAGGCATAAGTTAACTCAAAACTGACAATATTACACACTGGAAAAGTAGTGTAAAAGCTCCTCTTTTCTTTCTTGTTGTTAACATTCAGCACTAATTATTAAATATTTTATAAAAAGAAGTTAGGGTATTTATACATTCAAACAATCACTGCAATAAAGGAAATTAATAATCAGATTCTAAATTAAGCACAATTCTGGAGATATGCACACTCGCACACATACACACACCACACATATATTATATGTGCGTGTGTAGATATATATAGAGGTGTATATATATAGAGAGATACATTTTTATATATACTTCTTTTAAATCAGATTCAAGAATACAGCACAGAACGTCTTCACTTAGCTCCTCTTTCACCAGAGGACAGGATTGTCCAGTTTGGAAAAACCAGGTTCTTTTCTAAGGTCCATGTAGGTTCCATTGCTTACCCAGGAGTCATCATTGGATTTCCTATCAAAGATTAAACAAACATCTTAAATGTAAAGCTTATATTTTCCACATATATGGTGTGTAATACAATGCAGCACTGTGCACAGATACCCAATCCAGCCCATGAACCAGGTGCAGTGCAACTCAGTGCAGCCTTTAAAAAGGCACTATAGCTTGGAGAGTCAAACTGATATGTCTGCACTGGGCCTTGGAGAGGCACTCAGTAGCCTAGTGTTCAGCTGAGATCAACACTCTTATTTCACTGTCACATGCCAGAGCTTAGCACTTTTCAGTCCAGGCTTATTGCACAGGCTCAAAGGCAGCTTTGTGTGAAAAGCAGAACCTTACCTTTCACCTCTCCAAAGGTCACCACTGTTAATGCATGAAGAGAACCTATAGCTCTCAGTCAAGAGGGGAGACTCATTGCACTAGGTGCCAAACCCTGAAGCAATCATTCTGCTTTTAATCTAGCCTGCAACATTTTTGGCACAGCAGCTAATTATCTTTTAAGTAAATCAAGGCTTGTGATTTGCTGTAAGAGAAACTGCTATTGAAAAGCCAAATGCATAATTCATATCTACTCTCACTGGATAACACTTTTGCTGTATAGTAATTACATTCTTTATTCTGTTATTTAAATCTACAGCACAAATCTCAATTTTCAAATCCTCATTGTGAGGATCCAAAACCTCATCCTTATTTATTCACTATTCTCATTATGAATATACAGTTACAAAGTATTAGACTTTGCCCCTATCCTACTGCAAGGAACATTTGCTTCTCTTTAGTAGGTGCAATTGACATGTGATGGCTTAGCTCACCAGCTTGCCAGACATGTAGTGGCCTGAGCCATTCCCTTTTTGCATCTATTTTAAACATGCTTGTGTTCCTCATAAATACAGTACCTATCTATCCAGGAAAAAAATTAGGATCCCAGATCTATTAACTGTGATACTTAGGCCCATACAATATTCACCTTGGCTCCAAATTTTTTTGTTGCAGGTGAATAGAGAAGCTGAAGGGCAAATGGTCATGTCCTCACTAGCATTCATTTTCGTCTTTTGACAGCTGAAGTCTCCTGTTAATTGATTTACAATAGGAAAAACAAAGCATCCACTGAATAATAATTCTCTCCCCATGAAACAGGGAAAATGTTCAAAAATGAAATGAAAGGCTCCAACTCTGCACACTTCTGCACAAGGCAATCCCACTGAATTTGGCAGAAGTTCAGAAGAGACAATTAATCTGCATGCAGCTACTTCACCTTATCTGAAAGAATCTCAGACGCTACATTCACTCAGGCAAATTCAAATATAGACTAAATATCAATTGCCATCAAAGCAAAACAATCGGAAAGAATTTCAGGGACATGCTAATGAAAATGCAATATGAAATTCTGAATTTTAACTAAGTCTAAGAATTTTTGTTCTCTGGCAATCAAGACTATAGAAGAAAAAGCTGGAGTTCACTCTATGGCAGTTTAGAATTTCAATAAATGATAGTATATGCGCATTATGATATAGTACCTGAAAAATCGAGGCTGATGCTCCAGGTTGTTTTCTTCCAGTACCTTTCGTCGTTCTCTCTGTAGCTGCTCAATCCTCTGCTTTTGCATTTCAGCTCCTTCAATATTCCCTTCTTCTAGAAACCTGTAGCACCAGCAATGATAAAAGACATAATTGATGCTCCTGTCTCCCATTTTTGCCAGGTCCTTCAGAGCTCCAGAATCTAATGTTTACATCAGGCAGTTCACAGTGTTTGAAAGGTAAACTGCTACATCTGCAGACAATTGCACAATCAAAAAAACACTTAAGGAAAAGTAGCTCTCCTAACAAGCTCAGAATTGCCATTATAGTCTTTTACTTGGAAATTAGCAACAGCAGAAATTCCATTGCAGAAAGAAATTCCAAGTGTCTCAGGTTTTGGCTATCCACTCAAACACTGTACACTCAACATTCTGTACGTAAAGTACCAAAGCTTTAACATCTTTGGGAAGTCAGTTCTCTGGAAGCATCCAAGAGCCAACTTTAGGAAACACTTGTCTATAATGACTAGACCATCTCTTGACAAGTGATTAAAATGTCTGTTGCAGGCACACATTAATGTAGAAGTAGAAACACACTGCACATATCAACATAAAATAGTCTGAACATAGCGTAAATTGTGCATACAGAAGATTAAGAGTTAAAACTTCTTACCTTTGGTCAGGCCTAAAACGTGTATCAGTAGATGGGAGTAAAGACCTAGTTTGCAGGTCCAGTTCATTTAACTCTAGTGCAAATTGAGTAAATCCATACCACTGTTCATAACCCTTAGGCATCGGATCTACAGAAGAAAAGAGTACATTTACAATTCTAGTTAAATGCTATTCTCTTTAAAAGAAAGATTCCAAGATCCTCTCAGTCGTTTGTTCATCTCTGAACCACAGCCTCAATTCTGGGGGAATAAGAAATTCTTAATAATGTGACAAAAGACAATATCCCTCTTGATAACTGCACTGCAACGAGACACATTTCTATTGTCTCAGCTGAATCAGAGCACAACTGTGCTCTTATCATAGTGCTTTTTCAAACCAAAAGTAGACAAATAGGTAGACAAAACCCCACAAGTTGAGGAGAAGTTCAGATATGGCTGTCATTACAGAACTGAGCTTTGTGGGCTATTCTCCAATGTTTACTACATGAAATACATTCTCTAATAAATTCTCTACACAAAAAGAGAAGTGATTTTTTTTCCTTCCCCTCTCCCCTTCCTTTTAGATTTCTCAATACCCACTTCATGCCCAAATAAGAAAGTTATGGAGAATGGAGCAAATGCAGGAAGACATGAGATTAAGTTCTCCATAATATTTATGTTCTTCTCATCTCAATTTTAAATACTTGACAAAAATATAATAGAAATAAAAAGAAGTTAGGGCCTAATAAAGAGATGAAAAGATAAAGCTTATTCTTAAGCAGATCTTTAGTCCTGTATGTTAGCCTTTATGATCACTAACTTGCTCTCCATATGCAGTTTGAAGATGAAGTTGTCCCACAGTATAAACTGTCATGCCACTTCCCAAAGAGTCGATGCACAACTTTCCCAGCTTTATCCATGACACTGCCTTCAATCTCATGTACATTTGGATTCCAATATTTTGCCTAGAATTAAAAGAATGGGAAAAATTATGCATAAGACATCAAGTGTGAGTGATTTTTCCATGTCAGTAGCACCATACTGTAGAGTGGTTTTCTGAAATGAAAACTATTCATTTAGGTGTACATTACAATATCATGCAAATAAATACTACTTAGTAGTATTCATCATAGAATCATGGAAGGGTTTGAGTTGGAACAGACCATAAAGATCATCTAGTTCCAAACCCCTGCCATGTGTAGGGACACCTTCCAACAGACCAGGCTGCTCAAGGCCTCATTCAACTTTGTTTTGAACACTGCCAGTGATGGGACATTCACAACTTCTCTGGGCAACCTGTGCCAGTGTCTCACCACCCTCACTTTAAAGAATTTCTTCCTAATACCTAACTTAAACCTACTCTCTTCCAGTTTAAAACCAATACCCCTCATCCTATCACTATGCTCCCTGATAATTGTCTTATTAAAATACTAATATTGGGAATTGCATTTATTGTTTTTCCTTTTTAGGGGCAGTAACAGGTGAAGCAAAGCTGACCTTGAATTTTGCCCAGTGACAGGTAACACTGACTCCTGACTTAGTTATCTACATCTTCTCCACATTTGCAGAAGAGGAAGAAAGGAACTAATACAATAATCTCCACTGTAGACATTGATGATTTGCAGGCTCTCAATCTTTAAAACTTGAACTCTAAACATCCACTGCAACTCTGCAAAAACAGTACTTTCAAATAAGTATTTGAAAAAAGAAAATCACCCTGTTGCTTCTCAGAAAGCACAACGTATTCAGGAGAACAACTAAGAAAAGGAAACTTTCCTTCTGCTGCTGAGCATGCCATGCTGCATAGAGAGGCTGTGTTTTACATAGACCATACTGATACAAGCTGAGTACTTCAGCCTTTCTCTAGCAATCAGAGACAGAAAATGCAAATTAAGGTAAGTCTCCTAGCATGCTCTGCAAAACTGTTTCTCAGGCTAGAAATTTTGACATGATTTTAGGTTTGGATTGATTTTCCTTTACTAGGAGGAAGTCACCCGTTGGCAAAACTAGTTTTAATTTCAGTTATACAGGCATCTCCTGAGGAAGTCATGTCTTGATGCCTTTCGGTTAACATCACAACTTCTCATTTAAACTCCTCTGAGTACCTCCAAAGGGCTAGAAAAGAGCACCGGGTGAAGCATCCTGCCTAAGCACTGGTTCTACAGCTAATAAATGAATGCAACCACAGCACATGCCATGTGGTGAACCCCTGTCACTAGACACCTTGTGCTCATCACAGAGGAGGTTTTCCACCAGATTTCTTTCTTTCCTTTCCTCATACTTTTCCTCATCTCCAGTGGAATCACCTGAGAAAGCTGTTACCTTTCTTATCTGGCTCTAATTAGTGAGTAGCAGTTCCTTCAGAGTTAAAGTTTCTCAGAGAATCACAGGCAATTATAGCAAAGCTATAGGAAAATACAGCTTGTAAGCAGTGTACTGAGCTTCAGCAGAGCATCCACCTGCTGCTGTGTCTGTTAGAAAAAGCACTGCCAATATTGTTGTGGTTACCTTAACAAAAGTCAGTTTGCAGTGGCAAGTGTCATCATTAAGATTTTTGATGATGATCTCTCCATAGTGTTCAATCCATCTTTGCCCACTTAAGATGTTATGGATGCAAGATGTCACCTTGTTCCACGCATAATGGTCTTTAAAACTGCAGAGAAAAAATACACAAAAGAAAAATCTCATGCCATGTGCAAACAAGCTCATAAACTTTTGAAAAAAAAAAAATTGCAGAGAACTTGATACAAAAACTCCACAATTTTTTTTCTGGAATGTGTCATCTTGTTCCACACCTCAAAAACAAACCCTATGACAACAGTTCTGTCTCTCTGGAAACAGTTCTGCTATAAACTCTGGTCTTGAATTCAGTTTTCTCTCAATTTACTTGTCCCTCTTTACCTGGTTTTAAGTTTCCAAACATAATCATTCTATTTTCTTCTGCTGGCTGAAATACCCAGTTTACAGCTTGTAACACAGTGAGAACTGAAAACACAAGGACATGGGCCACCATAGTCGTTAGAAGACAATGAGTGGAATGAGCTTGGCTCAAGCTTTCAAGGCTAAGCCTGTGTGTGCAGTTCAGACCAGAGTAAACGTTCTCACCAGGTAGTTCAAGATGCATTTGCACACTGGAATACAGCAGACAGAGAAATGAACAAATATTGATAGGTAATACAACATTTTTCCTTTTATTAAAGAAGTATAAGTACACGTTCTTTTCTTATACATTACCCTTTGGGTACTATTNCTTTTATTAAAGAAGTATAAGTACACGTTCTTACAAGACAGCTTTATAAAACTTCAAGAAAATGAAAGTCTCATGAAGACATTCTACAGTTTATTCAGGGTATTGATAGCCAAGTCAGTACTGGTGAGGTAAAGGGAAAACTACAAAGCATCAGTTTTCCCATAGTAACTGCCTTGAACACCTCCCATGAGAATATCAGAATCTTTCATTTCTTCTTAATCATTTGCTGTCACTTGCTGCATTGTAAGAGTATACACAAAGACAGTTTTTACAAACTAGCAGATATGCAGCAAATTTACCCCACAGTAATTTGCTTTCCTGCCTCTACCTGCAGTTCACATGCTCTACCTGCATCCTAAAAATACTGTATTTGCTCCAAAAATAACCTTAATACTAATGCTTCATTTTTGCCTATAGTCTCAGTATTATTTTTTTACCAAATTCTATATCAGATATACAGGGATACAATCCAGACATGGAGACCACATATGAATCAGATTATTTTTTAGGTCATCAGTGCACCACGGGCCCTATTCTATTAGTTACCTTGTCTCTGAATCCTCACTCACATCCTAAAGACCTTTCATTTCACAGCTTAGGCTAGCTGCTATGAACACACCCTTTATACATTACCCTTTGGGTACTATCTTACCATACTCCAATTTTACCCAGTAGGAGGAAAAAGGCATGCATAGCCAAACAGTCTGATGAGTGCTAGGTTCATTTTTCTTTTCTCTTTAGATGGCAGAATAATTAATTTCTTAGATTCTCTTTGGAAAACAGATGAAATCAGAACACTATTCAGTCTTTAGACCTCTGGGTCTGCAAACATGATGGATTTAGGCCAAATTTGAAGGGATGTTAATTGTTGATCTGTAATGGGCACTCTGACAAGCCAGCCTAGGACCACTGCAGATTTGAATTAAAAAAATAATTAAAAAAACTGTGCTCAATGCTTAACTACAGTGTCTGCATACTTCCTTGGGTAATAAACACCAGATATGCAACTATTTCTGTTTAACACTTGAAATAATTATTTGTGCAGTAATGCTAGCAATCAGCCTCACCTACAGACCAAAACACCATGGTTTGTCCACAAAAATATAGGTACAAATGACAGGAACAACAACGCTCCCCCCCCCCAAACTCATATTCGAGCAAAAGAAATTAATTGCTTCTTCTACCACGCAGTTTTTCCCTGTATGAAAATACTAACTCTGCTTGTCTCAAGATACACAGAAGTGAGGGTTTTTATTTAATAATTTTTTTTATAACATCTGGATGAGTTGGTGCTGCTGTTTTATGATTCTGGTTTTGGTTTCTCTTTCTTTTTAAACTAAATCATAAGCACTACTTCTTCCAGAAGTGCCCATCTATGAACAGCAATGCATGACTGCAGCACTTACGCTGGAAGAGTTACATGTGTTGTACCAACTGGGACAATTTCCATGGACTTCCCCCAGAATTTGTTTTTCCATCTTACATCTGAAACATGAAGAGGAAAAGAAAAAAAAAAGAGAGAGGCTTAGTCACACACATGGTGAATCAATCTATTTCTGGGTTCTACTCTGTTTTCAAGAAATGTAAAATAACAAAGTGCAACATAATAAAAGGGTTCAAAGAATGCTGTGGACCTCTGAGCATAGAATTGTTTGGCTTGTGGGAATTTTTCATTACATTATTCATTATTTAAATAGCAAAGTAACAGGTTTAAAAGTCCTCTCAAAAACATTTCCAAGAGAGAGGACCATGAATAAGCTACAGAGAGCACAAATTTCTCTGCAATTCAGTTCCTAGTGATTGAATGCATATGTTTCCAAAAACAAAAGCAGAATTTCAAATACAAAAAAATATAGCAACTAAGAACATCCACAGTGAAGAAGCAAGGAATGTTTCAAAGGGCACAAAAGTGCAGAGGGCTTTAGTCCAACTTCTTCTGGAAGTTTAACTGGCCTTTTAAAATCCTGTCTGAATCACAGAAAGACATGTCCAAGTCTCACATCATTTCTCCAAAAAAAGATGAGAAATCCCAGTGAAAGTTTAGCCAAGTTTATTGAGCAAAAACACTTGCAAGAGAAAAACAGACAGAGAGGCATGGCAGGAGTATAGAGTCAAACTGGGCAGTGACTTTCAGAGCTCAGATGAATAGCATCATTGTTGTATTAGGTATTAGGAACTCCACTCCCTGTACAATCTGAAAAAGAGGGAAAAACTAATCTTTAGTCTCAAAAAGATACTAGTACTAACACAAGGAAGACCAAAACACTCTTTTCTATGCAATTATAGGGAGAAGCTCTTATGCTGGCTATGAGATAGATGCTCAAATTGTACTTAGGAGGTTGCATCTCTCCTGAATATATATGTGCAAATGATAGGATTGAGCCACATTAATCTGCCTACCAGCAAAGGATAGAATGGGACACAGGGTAGAATTCCATATGGAAAAAATGATCCCTTTCTTATTGCTTGAAAGAAGGACCTTTTGGAAGTTTATCACTGGGTCAGTATCTTTAGTGACAGCAATTCTATTGTGATCCCTACACTGCAAAGGTCCAAAACTTCCTCGAGGTGTGATGATGCTGAGTCAAATGCACTAGCTTTCTGCCATTAGTGGGATAAGAGAGAAAGGGCAAAGACACACTCTGCAGAGTCTGAAAGTTAAAATGCATCATCAAACTGTGTTATGTGTTCTCATAAATGGTAAAGCTGTCCCACAACCAGTACATGGGAAACATCTTGGGAACCAGATTGCAACTTAATAATGCAAAAATTTTAGGGTAGCAAAGAAAGTACTTCAAATAAGTATTTCAAAGCTATGCTCAGACTACTTCAGGCACAGACACTGCAATAGCTGTAACTTTCTGTTCTGCACTCCCATTGTTCATGTGCCCATACCCCTTTGCAAAAGCAGTGTCAGCTTCTTTAGTCGGGGAAAATGATGTCCAATATAACTGTCCCTGTCAGAACCCACTATTCTGGGATCAAGATATTTCTTGATGTTGAAACAGATGAACTCAAGTCAGTATTTCGTGGGATGAGAGCCCTACTCTAGCGATGTTGCTGAGGACTGTCTCATTCTCAGCTGCAGAGATAAAGTGAAAACATCTTTTCTTCGAGAAAGAACTTACCTCATTGACAAGCTACCTTTACCATTACCTTGATGCTAATCTTTTCATATAAATGTATACAGTCTCATAACAAGGGGCCACAGTATTTATAAAAAGTAATTGTCTAGATATCCCGTAAGCTCAGCTAGCCTCATGTGAAAACAAACCAAACCCCTAAAACCCTGTGACTGAGTCTCCGGTGCTCGTCAAGACCAAATCTCTGACTCTAATTGACCAAATTCTCAGCTCTTATCTTCACAGAAGAGCTTTTTTTTTTTTTCCCTCTAAATACTACTGTTAAAAATACTTGAGTGATAACTGCTGTCAAGATCTGTTAAACAAATCAGTCTCACCAGTTCCAATTAAGACAGGCTGCTATCTAGTCTTATTTATACAGTTTTCAGTTACTGAATATATTTTTGGTCACCTCTGCATGTTGGCTAAGATCACAACAACTCTTCTCCCTGCATTTGTTTACAAAGCAAAGAATTATTTTGAATAATGACACCCAGACTAATGACAGAGTTCTAGTTTCTGTTCAGTACAGCTCCATCCGTAATAACTGTAATCAATTCAGCAGTCAATCATAAAAGAATTAAAGGTTATATTATAACTACATTGTGAACTGAATCCTCTGGGTGCAGGATTTTATCTGAGTTAAAAGGCATGGTTATGTTCTGTGTACACTCCAAGAATATCTAACCACACAGGTACTATGACTGGCTAACACCTTCACCAGCATTACACAGCAAACAAAGCTCCAAATTACTTCTTTCGAAACACAATGTTAGTAGTCAAATAGCATGAAGTCCTCCACACTGTAATAATGCCAGCAGAGAAAGACAAGGTAAATATGTTTATCCTTGTAGTTATGCTCATTTTTTTGAAATTATTTTCAGAACAGGTTTACAAGGTCTGCCAAGGCTCAGGATTTAAGTTTTTCAAGCTGGATTCTAGCTTGTTTGTTTTGTGAATTGCTTGCAGTACAACTCTTCTTTACTAAATACACCCCCCCACCACCAAATCTGATTTTAAAGAAATGCAGATGGTTGTACATGAAAAGAACAACCAGCTAATATTTTTTTAAATCTTCAACATTTTTAAAGTGGCAGAACATCAGAGTAAGAAGCATACCAAGTATGTATAGGCCAGCATTTATTAAAGCCATTCTAAGACTATTTTTAAGCAGGGAATTCTACCTATTCCCAATTTCTGGATATTCCATGTCAGAAATACAATGAAAATATTATGAACACTGTAAAAGTAAATGATAGAGTGGAGAGTTACCTTGCCAAAAAGTAAAATTCACAGATTCAGCATGGCATGCAGAAATAGGTGGATGGTGACTGACCTAATAGCAGGACAGGAAAGAGGAAAAAAAAAAAAAGATGGATATATTAACACTTGAACAGTCATTTTGGTTCAGAATTTGGGGTTTTTTCTCCTTCATTTTTCATTCATATGTGGCATTTACAACTTGAACATTTATTTTCCTTTTGCAGTTGTGTCCTCAAGAGGGAGTCAGTGAGATTAATAAAGTACTGAGACCTAAGAAGCATTGAGAAAGACTTGAAAAGGTCTGCAAATTTTGTCCATTGAGTGAAAAATCTAACTATGTATTTTGTACATTGTCTCTAAGGTGACAATTGCATTTAGGCTTAGGACATCTTCATATATTAATAGAAGTCACACCTTGACCACACAGAAAAACAAAAAAGGCTCAAATTCTTCTGTACAGTAAATACCCACAAAACCCTGAGTATGATGGAGGAGATGGTGATCAGTATCTCTGAGAGGACCACAGGTGGAGAAATCAAGCCATGAATTCCATGCAGCAGACACCCCAGGTGTTCCTAGTGCAAAACCCTAACCATGTGCACTGCATTTTGTCAGCTTTTGATAACAGCACATTAGAGCAACCACCAAACCAGCAAAACAAGGACTGTGAGTAAATAAGCAAATACATAATGCAGACTATTAAAAGGAAATAGTAAATAATAAAGCGACTGCATAAACTGAAAGCAGCCACTGCTTCTTGGCTGTAAATTCTCCCTTCTGAGTGAATGCAACAAACAACTGATCAGGACCAACACTTTGATGTGCAATGTCTGTTGTTCTTTTGAGAAAGATAACTATTTTCAATTCAAATTGCTATTTCCCACTATGAATTTAATTTCTTAACCACCTACATGGCTCAAATACATTGTTACTTTCTTCTTTGCTACTCATCTTGCAAATCTGCTATCGAGCATTTTTCCGCATGCCTCCAGTTATTTATTGAACATCTTCAACTTGGTTTAAAAAAAAAATAAAAGTACTAATTACTCTCAACTGTGTCCTAATCCACCAAGAGCAACACATTCTCTCTCACATACTGCACCCAGATTAACCCCAGCTGCCACTATAAATCATGGGTTAAACTTAGCTCTCAAACTGCTATAATTTCAGACTAAGGTCTTGGTGCTAAATGGAGTTATTCTAAACTCACTCTAGTAACAGAACAGAATCTGTTATGTTATACATTTTGCCTATCTTTTCCATGAATTACATATTATCTGCACTAATAAGTTATCTACAGTAAGCATCAAAATACTTGCACAAGCAATTACAACAGCTCCTGATGCAAAGAGAAGTATCTAATGCTTGCAACTGGCATGAAATTTCTTTCCTCCTATACTATCTTCCCTTCCTAATATTCCTTCACTCCATACTGCTACAGTAACTTTACCACTATACAAATTCACGTCACTTAATGAACATATTAGAACAATAGTTAACTGCCTAAGCCCCTCATGTATTAAAATTTCTTTTTAGAAAAAGTAGCCTTTGTACTGATTTATCCAATATTCAGGTGAAAATCTCCTTTAATTCCATCTACCATTAAGCTCAGTACGTACCTCTATTTATCACCTTGCTAGTCCAATTTGGTGTTACACTGGTAACTACAGTGCTCTATACACATCATCTTGGAACTGAACAAACACAATGAACCAGATACATTACTTGAACTTTAAATTTGTTTCTTGCTTTGACTGGTTTGCTTTTATTTTCCTCATTTTTACTCTTGCCTGTGACATTCCCCACATAGGACTCCTTTTTGTCTGTTCTAAAACACAATGTACAAAATGTTGTATCTTCAAAGGTGGTGAAAACCACTATTCATTTCCTAGAGGAAGTAAGATTTGAAAGGCTTACCCCACAAAGTATTTGGACAGGAAGAAATATTCATGGTGCCATAAAAAATACTAGTAGTTGATTGACTCAAACAGGGAATATGTTTGCTATAAAAGACGACAGCTGAGGAAACAGTACTTCTAATGACCACACACACAAAAGAAGATAAGAATGTGAACACTTATTGCAGTCACGATCAGATTTCAGCATGGGGAACTGCTCACTACTTAACCAAGTTATCCAGTTACTGAAATAGGCAACCTTTGCTTCTCAAGTGTCAGTTGTTGGTTGCCATCCCAGAGCCAGACTTTCCGCAAAGAACTATTTTCTTCATTTATAATTCTGCAATGTCCCTTGAGTTTTGCTGGACTCGGGTTATGTAAAGTAATTTGGTATTTTACTATTAATTCCAGAGGATTCTAGCCATGGAGTTAGAATTAAGCAGTGTATCAAGGAGGAAATCTAAGGGTTGCAGCATAAAGTACCTGCTCCGCAAAGAACTGGAAACCCTTATCTTCACGAATACATTCATAGGTTTCTCCAAGCACAGGATTAAATGGCTTACTTCCAGCTCGGTAGTAACTGGATGCATATGCAGAGACTGCAAATGCAGCTATATACACCTGGGAAACATATATGGAATTCTGATTAGTTAATTTACCACAGCCATGCACAATTTCTGCTATACATTCTGATTTAACAGAAGAAAAAAAGTCTTATTCTGACATCAGATTCTGTATTCCTTCCATCATTTGCAGACTACAAACATGCATGCCTCCTGCAAGTTAAGCCTTAGCTCCCACATTAGAAAATTATTCAGTTTTCAGAGTCGTTCAAGGGTCCAGGGATGAAGTTATTTGGGTCAATGCTGCAAATTTCATCAACTGAAAACAACATTCCTGAAAACTGTTTGAAATGGCTTAACATTCTGCAACACAGTTCAAAGCAGTAACCTTAAAAACCACTGCTTCATTTTGTATTATAACTGGCTTTTATAGTTATGGTCTGTGATTCTGTGGATCTACCAACTATCTTTTTTCTAAAAAATGGCACAGAAAGTATTGGATGAGTTATTACCAAGTTTGCTATTTCTAATGCAGTTTGGATTTAATTGTCTTTTATCTATTGTGTGCTATTACCTAGACATGAAACAGTTCTTGACTATCACTGAGACAGAGGTAACCCTTCCAAATTTTTGCAGTCAACTCAAGCATAATTCAACCTAAACCTGAAGAATTAGACTTTTGGGTTGTTCAATTCTTGTCTCTCTTATACCATTTTTTCTTCCTTTCCATTCCCTTTTCCTCATCTTCTGAAAGTGTAGATGTTTTCCTTTCACAGTTTCAGAAACTGGGTCCATTTCAGAATGGCTCTTTTATGAACTACTGCAATTAAAATGCCACAACTAGCACTAATTTTGCCTCTGGAATTTCTCAAAGGCAAATATTTCAAATACATGAGGTAATTTCCAGATGCCTGGGTGTGAGAAGGAGGGAAAAGGCTTATTTTTACTCCTATATGAACAACTACTGCTCATTTCCTTTTCCTTTTAACATATGTTCTCAAGAGAACAGAAAAGGCTATACCCCACAGTTAATGGTCACACCCTCTGTCTTAAGAACAGGCACTGAATTATAACCCTTGCAGAATGTCAGAATGGAGCAAGAGGCTTTTCAAACAGTATTTATAACATGAATACTTACATTCATTAGTAACCTCACTTTAAGATAACATAAATTGAGTTGAAAAGGCTGAATTCAGTTTAAGGACCAATCTATAGCTTCCATTTAAAAGAATTTAGAGACCTTTTAATCCTTTATTTACAGGTTTACATAGCAAGTAGCTCTTGTGCACCTGGAAGCAGAACAGCTGAAATGCATTTTTTGTCTTGCTCTTTTGACAAATGCTGAATTCAGAGTTCTGCACTGGCAGAAAATGACATCATTACTGTACCTAACATACATTAATATTGCCCAGTTTTAAGATCCTGAACATTTTGGAACAATCCCAAAACTTCACAAGATCAGTTAATAAAACAAATGGAGCTCATTTAATTAATATAAAGCTACCACAGAAGATCCTGCATGCTCTATGCACAAATGTGTTACCAGATTAGACACCCTTTAGAAAAGATACATTGTAGTTTTCATACTCAAGAGGGAAGTATGTTAGTTTAACTGCCTCCCCTCTCCCTTTTGCTGTTAGTGTTCAATCTTACACAGCAAGAGCTGCATGCAAGCTCTTCATTTAACCTTGCAGTACAGCAAGGTGCCTGCAGAAGGGTCAAGAATTGTGGTTATGTAAATACAGACAGACACACGTTTGGAGAGTCTACCTCTCTCAGCTGGGAGAAAAAGACACATGGAAAAAACATCTTAATTTCTTTGGCAGATTTTTATATTTACTCTATTCTAATTGTATTGAATGTTACTAATGATTTGGAATAACGTATTCACCATCCGCTCAAAAGGGTTAGGCGTATGCGCTGCTTTATCTAGTAGCTCACTGTACTCCAGCTCCTCGCAGAGACGCTGAAGGGTGTTAAGCGGCTCATTTAATTCAACAGGCATGGCCACTTTGGAGAGATCCTTTCCTATATTATTTCTCAGGATATTCCATAGGCTGATGTTACTTGTGTTAGGACATGGAGCTGGTAAACATGTTCTCCGTTTAGAATTGCATCCAATCCCACTTTCAGGAATACAGTCTGAAAAGGAAGGAATTGGCAGAACAAGTCAATTCTCTCTTTACTTACTTTCAACCCCTCTGTAAACATACATTAAAATGCAACCATCTTTTGTCTATCAAAACTTCCTTCCACCTTCACAGTTCATTCAAGTATTTTACTTATGGTTTGAATATAGACTGTTATAAAAACTGTAGAATTAAGAACAAGATTTTAATTTCTGTATGCTAACTGAGGTAAATGCCAGGTACAAAAGACACATTCCCCTTAAAGGCTCAGGCTTTCCATTAAATTTAAAAGAGTAAATATTATAACTATTTTATTCATAACAGAGATGAATGCATTTCTGTTTAAGGGACATAAAACCTCCCTCCTTGACAGACCTTCAATTAAGTTGACACTTCTCAGAAGGCAAGGTATAACTTACAGATCTGAGCATAATAACAACTCCTACCTATCTTTCCCTACTTTTCTGAATACTCCTACCAGGGAAATTCACTGTGCCACAGATTTATACGCAAGCTTTTCCACAGTGCTCCCCACAGTGCTTAGCATAAAAAATAAAATAGTGACATTATCTTTTAGATATTCTCAAATATTGATAAGGAATTGTCTTATTGTTTTAAGGGTGGAAAAGCTGCAGCAATTGTGGAGCTATGGGTTCGCTAAAGATAAAAAAAAGGACTCATATCAAGAGTTCTTGACATGAATATCTGAGGTCTGTGTTGCTACATCAAAGCAATGAGAACAGGAAAAATATTTCTAAGTGTGCTATGAAATGATTTGTGGCAGGTTCAAAATAGAGCTACAAGCTTCTGCAACAGGCACTAGTCTGAAGTCATTACATTGCTTAGCTGTACATCAGTGTCATTCCAGACAGAACATGGTGGCCTTTAACTTTACACATCTTTAGAAACACCTAAGGAGCTCCTGCCCTATAAGAAGTTACCTTTTGGGAACACTCAGGTATAGCCCAGTCTGTCAACCTGTGTTCTCATCTGGCTTTGCTCACACAGCTTTGTCTTGGAGGAACTAAAACAGCACTGGGCAGCGCACCTACCTTGCGCTGCACATGCCCAAAGAATCACTGCCCTTAAATGCATGATTTCACCAGGATTTCTGCTGCTGGTCCACTGATACAAGCATGATATCAGCAATGCTTTCAACAGTGACAAAGTACAGATAATCAGAAGAGTTAACTCCTCCATTACTGTCTTGTAGGCTAACCCATGCCTCAGATAGAGGTTTTCAAGTGTAAGCAGAAGCCTCTATGTGTTAATGAAGAAGTTTCCTCATTCCTGCCACTTACAACCTAGAAGTCCTAATATCTCATATGCCTGAGTTACTGTAACAAGTACAAATGAACTATTTGCAGTCTACTGCCAATTTCTTTCTTTTTGCATAAAAAATGACATAGGCATTATGAATCAAAACTCAATTATACTGTTAAGAGGTTGTTTCCCATATTTCCCTCTTGGAAAAATGTATTTAATTATCAGGAGAAGCTAAAAAGAAAGATGTTCTCTTACATACCCCAGGAATGAGGGCATATCTGGAGAGGAAGGAGTAAAATGCTAAAAATTTACCCTTGTTCAAAAGAGCTTCCTGAAATGGGATTTGGCTCTGTGCCTTGACAGCGTCTGATTAAAAGGAGAATATTAATTGACTGAACTGCATATTCTGGACCAGCCCATCAGCTGGGAAAAACTGGTGACAAAAGAAGAGTATAGAAACAACTAAGATACGTAGATACCACATTTTCTGTACAGGAAAGTCTGCCCACCCCCATGAAAAGCAAAGCCCATGAAGTTTTTCAGAGTTGTAACAAAGTTTTGCAAGAGCTATAACAAATGGCCAGCAACAATACTGAAGGAGATTAAGACATCTGACCTCCGGCTAGGCTCAAAGACTTTTAAGGCCACACCGGACTATTATCATCATCTGCTCTGACCTTCTACATTACAGTGGCCAGAGGATTTTATCCTAATCCCACAATTTATGGTTCAGCTAAAACCCTGCAGGAAAAAGACATCTAGTTTGCTATTAATGGGACTGGCAGGCTGCCCAAAGCACAAAAATAGCAGGTACCAGAAGCATGTGGAGGTGCTGCTGATAAGGAAGAGCTTCAGTGACGGTTCAAATATTGATAAGGAATTGTCTTATACTATCTAACAAGAAGATAAACAGTTACACTAGTATGGTGTTCTAAGGGCTAGACCATGAAAGAAATCTATCTGTATTCTTTCCTATCTTTCAAAATAAATCTTCATCTTTAAACTGCTAACAGAATGCATGAGATCTACAGATCTCCAGGCATATCAAACTATTCAAGTTCATAGGGATCCACTGGTCCTTGGAGGCAATCAGGAAACAGCTGCTAGTAAGAAACCACTGCTCAGCATTTTTGGAGATAAAAATATATTTGTGGAACAGGAAGAACATTGTGGTTGGCTGAAAGGAGTTGAAGGCACAAAGTCAATTACTTTGTTATGAACAATTCTTCTCCTTTTCTTGATTCTGTCTCTAATTAGCAAGACAGTTAAATGAGCTTTATACTAAAAAGACTAATGATTAAATCACGTAAAAAAGAAATCATTATGGTCACACACCAGGCCTGCCAGTGTGTAATTATTCTTCTGTTCCTTTAAACACCGAGTTCTGCTAAAACCAACAGTACTCTGAAGGTGGCTGTTAAGTTGCAGAGAGAAGAAACGCTGACAGGAAATTCACTTTTTGAAAACAAGAAAGCAGATAGGTCTTGCTACTTTGAAAAATCCTGTGTGGCCATGGAAGGAATTGAAAAGGAGTAGGAATTGCATCAAGGAAGCCAAGAAAATCAATGGTGCCTGGACCCTGTTCATCAGATTAGCCACAATGTGCTGCTCAAAACCAATCTGAGATAAAGAAAAAAAAAAAAAAATCACAGCCTGTTTACATCTCAAAACCTGTAATATCAAATTATTTCTAGGAAGAGGAAAAAAATCCCAAACAAAAACCAAAGAAAATCCTTAAAATATGGTATAACAAAACACTGAACTTACCTAAAGTTTGTCTTTCATTCTCCATGTCATTGCTTATGTTATCTTCTGAGACATTATCACTGATATCACTTACATATGAGTCATCATCCGATACCTAAGTGTGGAGAAGAGAAATAAGCAAGATACCTCACTCATTGAAATCACTCTGTATGCACATGAAAACTAAGCTGTGTTTTAGTATTATGGGAAAGTACTAAGAAGTCCTAAGACACAACTGAGCTTAGGAGAGATCACCATCAGTCAAAGGAATTGCACTAAATGACCTTTACAGGTCCCTTCCAACACAAAGCATTCTATGATTCTGTGACTGAAGTCAACTATTTTACATTGTCTTGGCCCCACAGCTAAGGCTTTCCTCACATCAAAAGCCAAGGTCTATACAGAGTCCAAGGGAGGTGACAAAATGGGCTATTAGGTTTCAATATGCATGACATCAGCCCCAAGGTACCTACAGCTACCAAAAGGACAGGTGTGAATATATATATTCCTATGATACAATTTCTTAAGGACCTGTATAACAACTTAAGGCAGACAGTACAATATACACAGTATCTGCATGCTAGCTACCAAGTTGCCATTTGCCTCAATGTGCATGTAAGACATCTGCATAATAACTGTTATAGTTTACTGTGAAGAGACAATGGTAACAAACAAATACACACATCATCATATTAATTTTTAAGTGTTTTGAAAATTTTCATTTTCTGGCAGTCATCTGATGTGCAGTTAGCACTCAATGACTGCATGTCAAGTAACAGATAAACTACATCAAAACAATGTCAATCTTAATGCTCAGACCTCATTTTCTGAAGAGCTAGCAGACAGTAAGACTTCCTGTGCATCAAAAAATTCTGTGAGAGAGTCAGTTATAGACAGTCTGCTTTCGTTGGAGACCTGGTGAACCAGACCTCTGCCTTCTTCTCTCGAATTTTCCTGTTTAAAAGAAATAGAGTTTTGAGAAGTATCACAAGTAGCAGTCATGCATGCAATTCCACAGTCACATAACTTAAAGGGCTGTAAAACAGTGGGAGAAGATTGCACATGCTCCTCTCCAGTTTCATAAAAGGTAGCACTGGTTTAAAATCCCTCTTTGAAACACAAGAAAATCAGGCCTAAGAGAAGAATTAAAGCACAGGGAAAAACCCCAACCCACAATGCATATTCAGTAACTCAGTTAATGGCCCTGTGTGTATTTTTTCTTATTTGAGTTATTTAGCCAGATATGCATGAGTTTATAATCAAAAAGCCCACAAAATAACAAGACTTCCATCTCTTTATATTACATCCTAGATTCATATATCCTTCTGATCTTAGCAAATGAATTAAAAAGACTTTTCCTCCCAAGCCTTGCTTTATGCAAACAATTCAGACACAATTCAGAGAAACAAAGTTGCTTGGTATATAATGGCAATGCTTTCCTAGCTCTCTTTCTTGACTAGACAATAATCTATGCTGTTCTCTGGAAAGCTTTCCTTCATATCCACACCTAAGATGGCTCCATGTAAACCAAAATCAACATAATATCAAAGTCACGTAAGTGACATTGCTCTTGCTGCTGTAAACATGTCTGAATGCCACAGAGATCTCAGTAACTCCTCCTGTGGATGCTCTACAGATTGTTATCATAAGCAGAGTTCCAAAACGTGGCCTAGCAAAGGTGGGGTGACCAGTGAGACTTGGTTCATTCTGTGGATGTAGTAAAAAAGTTGGAGAACATTGTGCACTATTGTTTTCCCTGATAACACTAAAGAAACAGGATTGCTGACCCAATGGAGGGTATTACCTACTCTCAAGCTTTTCTGCATGAGCTGCTTTACTGACTTGTAACCATGACTGCCCTATCATAATGCTGCAGGAATGGTAGTGCTTTACTTTCAGACCATTATGAACAAACTGGTAAGTCTACAATCAAACAACAAATTTTCTTTCCCAGCTTTTCTGCCAGTAGATACTACTGTACTATGGAATGTTATTCACTATGTATTGAGAGCGGTGACATGGTAACAAACCAAACTGTTACACAAAAGATTTTTTCTTTTTTTAAATACTTCTGGTACAGCAGCAAAAGAGAAAATTTCAACACTGTCTCTGTGGTAAGGCTGTTAGACCAGCCTACAAGTAAATAATAATAAAAAACGAAATAAAAAAATACAAATACTGTTTTGAATCTGAGAAGAAAGGTGAGCAGGAAAGGCTCATAATAGAACACCAGGTTATTATGTCTCTCACATGACAGTTTCAGGTTGTCTTCTTTTACATTCCCACTCTGGCATGATAAACTACAACATAAACCATAAGCTTTTAGTTTATGCAAAGGCTTGAGATACTAGTTTATACTGCTTCAATTTTTACAGGTCTTTCACAGCACTTTGTGTCTTCTAAAGCTATGTTTTGTGCAATGGCCTGGTCCTCCTCACAGCAGCACTATTGTATCATAGTCCTCAAACAAATCTAACTCAAAACTTCTCCAGTGTAAGTGATTTCATCCTTAAGCTCCAGCCCAAATCATGCCAGAGGGAATCTGTGAATGAAACCTCTAAAGGAGCTTTTGAAAGCTATTTTTGTCCTGTATAAGTGAGTGTATATATATAGTGCACTGAACAAGTTCCAGAAATAACCCATTCCACTGTCATTGCAAGGACCTCCACTAAATAAGTAAATAAAAGAACTCCTGAAATTAAAACCCAATGCTTTAATTCTTGTCTACAGCAGTTTAAGAGCTGTTCAAATTCTCATGGGATTAAAAGAAAAATACATTAGAATGACAAAGTAACTAAAAAAAAAAAGGCAAACCATAACCAACCAGCTAAAGAGACCAAAATATAGCTCTGCTAAAGTAGAACTAACTCAGAAATGGACAGAATAGATACACTGTCTTTAAAAATAAAAGGAAATAAGAAATTATATAAAATGCCAGGTGTTATATCCACTTAAGTTCTAATGAAAGATTTATACCACAAGTACAACAGAATTTTCTGTATCAGCATTTCTGAAAATGCATCAGAAATAACACAGTCCTTGCTTTCCTCACTAGCATCATTAACACCTAGATGCTATGACCTATAAATTTACCACACTCACATGCATTCTGCAGCAAGCCAGTAAATTCTCTGAACATCAGCATGTCTCTAACTGGCTAACTGGATATGTAGAAGACTTTCTGGCTTCACACAGAAAACTAAATAGCTGAAAGGGCTCTTACATGTCTCATTTCTTTGATCTTTTCATGGAAATGTTTGATAGCTGTTCTAAATCTCACACAAGCCACACTTGTAGCCAGTGTTGTGAGCTAACAGTATGTAGACAGGCAACAGAAAGAACTACAGAACTTGAAAGTTAACAAGGAAATACAGGAGAGAGGCAGAGTATCACAAGGGTAACAAGGTGTCAGCTCTGTTCATGCTGAATGGGAAGCAAGCAGGAGGCAAAGGAGAACACAGGGATCAGTAGCAAAAAGCAGTGGAAATGAGCTCAGGAAAACTGTTCACAGGGAAAATCTTTGCAATCAAATATTACACAACGCACCATCAGAAATGACTCATAACCACGAAAGCAGACTCATTTTACTAACACAATACACCATAGGGAAAACACAAAGAACAGGACATGATGCAACTATGCAGCACTGTCTAGACGTAGGGGCTTGAGGAACAGACATCACTGAAAGAGGAAATCCATACCCACCTTCACCAAATCTGGACTTGATTTTGCATTAGATGCTGAATCAAGGATCATAGATTCGGCATGTATTCTGCGTAACCGGTCTTTAAGATCTGTGTTTTGTGCTATTGCCTGGAATATTTAACAAAAATATTGGGGATATAAAGGTCTCTCAACTAACGTGAGCGTGGCTTTGTTTTGTAAAAAGGGGTGGAGAGTATTTAAAGGGCAGTATAAAATACTACCACCACCACATTATTTTTTACCAGTTAGGAAAAGAAAAGCTTTATTGTAAATGCTTCAAACCTTGTTACTTATCTCTCAAATTGAAACTATATTTGTTCATTGTGAGGGAAAAGATACATAAATGGAGAGAAAAAAAAGCCAAAGATGGCTTGCAAGCTGATAAGTTATAAAATTAATTTTGTGCATCTGTTTTTCTTTTCAAGCATCCTTCTTTCATCCCTATCTCCAACATAGTTTCTCTCAACACTAATTCTTAATCTTGTGACTTCCAATAACATTTGATTTTCCCATCAGTCTGGTATACTGACAGTTCCCTTTGCCTTCTACTGACAGAGAAATAAGACTCAAATGCAGACAGGTACAGGTACAATTTGTGTCCTACTGGACAATTATCAGAATAAAAAGTCTCTACTGCAAATTCTGTTTTGTTACATGTTATTTACTGATGCTGGGTGTATCTGATAGTCTGATGTCAGTTAGAGTAGACTTGGAGGAGGAGAAGGCAACCCTGTCTTCAATGACAAAACCTCTGAAAAAAGAGACTAGGTTACTAATTTTGTAACAGTACTGAAGACTTACTTCCCATTTTAGTGATCTGAATCAATACTAGGATGTGGAGAACCTTGCTATTTACATATCTGCTTTGCTCTACAAATGCTTCCAATTTCGACAACAATTTTTGTTGGAAAGAGTCTTAAGGGCAGGAAAGAAAGCAAGCTCAAACTGATGATAAATGGGATAAGGTAATTTCTGACTTTACTTAGGCAGGCTCTCAATTGACTTTACAGACATATATCGCTTCTGTTTCAAGTATTCAAGTGGACAGCATTATGTTACATCCACAACATCAAATAAATGCAAAAAAAGGATTTACACAGCTTTCCTGTAATAGCATCTTTCAATTTTCAGTGTTTGCCACAAAGTATTTTCTTCCTTCCATTGTCGTCTTCCTCTCGCCAAAATAAAACTATTGTACTTTTCCCCATTCTGTATTTGTTTTTCTTAGACTGTGTGTAGGTCAAATATACTATTAACGATGGAGAAGCAGTGTCAGAAATGCTGTTTTTGTGGTGTTTTATCCACTTTAAATCTGTTCACTTTTTTTGTCCTGCAAGGCTGATGACAGCAAAACAGACTTATGTTTGATAGGTTTCAACCTGTGAGTCTGATTTTTGTTCCTCATGTACAGAAAACAAAATGAAATTAACAACAACAAACTCTAAGTCAAAGTCAAACACAGGTGTCTCTCGCAACAAGTCTTACAAGTATGTCAAGATTATCATATCTGTGCTTCCATATGTCTTCAAAGAAAGCTTGTTCCTTTCTCCTATAGGATCTCTGCTGTACAGGGTGAGAAAATTTCCATTGGCATCATGGCTTTACAGATCTGCAAGCTAAGAATAGCTCTTATACATGTAAGAAACTGCTGAAACTGTAAACATGTAAGTTTCTGCTGAAACTGCCAAGCTTCACAGATGACTTCTGGATGGGCTACATAAGGCTTATTAAGTATCAGATAAGACATAAAAGTATGACTTTAAAAAGACATTTAGAGGATGAAGACAGACAACAGGATTTCATTGCTCAGAAAGAAAAAAATCTTCTGAGTGTTCACTGAGTTCAGAAGTCTTGAAACAGATTTTTTTTTTATATAAAATGGCAGGCATATAACAATAGAAAAATAAAAGTCACTTATTCAAATATCAGAAGTGGAACATCTAAAAGCCAAGAACAGAGTGCAAATGAGTGAGTATAGTTAATATGC
Organism: Bucco capensis; assembly: GCA_013396975.1. Classification (NCBI taxonomy): domain Eukaryota; kingdom Metazoa; phylum Chordata; class Aves; order Piciformes; family Bucconidae; genus Bucco; species Bucco capensis. The sequence continues at coordinate 1,423,830 of VWZO01009494.1, read as the reverse complement.
AGCAGGTTTCAGCTTTCTCTAAACATAATAAAGACATCACAGCCTCTAATGGTCTAGGCAAAGAGGCATATCATACAATTAAAAAACATATGCAGCTTTTGTAAAGCAAAGGGAAGTTTTCATATTGAAATAATTCTAAGATGATCTATATTACATTTATCAATACCAGAGAGTATCTTCTGCCTCTGATTAGGAATTTGCAACAAACACATTTTAAGACCATGGTAATGATGGTCCTCATTGATCTGAAATCAGATCACTGGTTGACATGTTCAAGCATGAACAACATCAAAGTTCTTGTCTCAGCCAATTACAAAAAGCACATCAACCAAAACTCCCTACCTTTTTAAAGAGCACAATCTTTTGTCCATTAGAACTCTGCCTTAACAGTTCCACTACTGCTTTTAGGTGACTAACAGGTAATTAAGGTTGGCAGTCAATATAAACAAGTTGTACTTGAATTTGCTTTGTAGTGCCTTGATGCAGCATGGTGAAGCTCTAGTGCATTAGAAGGGACAGCTGAGTGCTTTCAGCAGCTCTCATCTTTATTTTATGCCAAGTCATACAGAGAATGCTTCAGTGCTGTTTAGGAAAAGAAAAAGAAAAGGAAACCCACAACCTACCATAACCCAGTGACTAAACAGTGTATGTTTCAAGAGAAAGTAGACTTATTGTCACACAGCAGTCCTCTAAGTCTTAACATCAAATGGTATAGATCATACTACATATCTAAATCAATCTATCGAACTTCAGTGATTTCACAGTAACTTCAACATTTGGGCAAGAGTCTTTGAAAAACTTCATATATAACTTACTGTGATTCAATACTGCAAATTCTAGCACTGAACACACACTAAACCAGAAATTAACTACTATAACATTTAAAAGTAGTATCTGCTGACAATGAAGCTTGCTGAGCTGAATTCAGCATGTCACTTACGGATGTTAAGGCATTCTTCAAGCCAACTATTTGTGCAGAGGGAGATGAGGATGCATCATGCTCCAGCATCTGTTTCAGCTTTTCTCTCTCTGTAGATATGGTGCTGAAAGCTGACCTCAAGGTGAAGAAAACTAAAACCATTTTGTAAAAAGAGACAGTTAAAAAACAGCTGCCAACTGTATACATACCAATTATGTAAAAATTCAATGAAACATCAGTTATGGTGACAGAAACAAGAATTTAGGTTGACAGATCCAGTGTGGGTTACTAAAAACAAGTAATATTAATCAAGATTATAGGGTAGAATTTTTAGTAGAGGTGTTTACAGTGAATGCTACCGTGTTGACTATATTAGCTGCAGTCAAAATTACTCTGATTATTTGTGACAGATGGCAACAAAGCTAACTAACCACATCTGCTCTTCACTTGCTTTTGTTCCCCAATTAGCTTGAGTCTTCAGATGGTCATGACTCTATTCCACATTCCTTTAAGAATTCCAGTGGGGGAGAAGAAAGGGGAAAGAAAATGAAATAAGAAAAAAAAAATAAAATCAAAAAGCAGCTATAACACATACTGTGCCACAGCTCTAAGGTTAATAGTTTCCCCACAAACAAGTCAACTGAGGTGTTTTGTCATCTCTTTTTGGGATAAAGAGATTTCAGCTTGTTAGACAATTTAGTGACTCAAAGGATCAGATCCTGAATGTTGTGCACATTACACTGCATCACCAGCCTGAAACATGCAAATCAGACAACAGATCATGCAATTTTAAAATCACTTGACTTTTAAAGGGAAAATCCATTTTATATTTTTTAATTTTATGACATTTAATCTTTTCTTTAACCACAAGGAATGAAAAATTATTCAAGATAAATGCTGAAATCTTTCATAAATAAATATAACTGAAGAATTAGAGGACTTCCAAGTGCCTAAACAAGCCTTGTAATACAGTCATGAGAACTACCAATGCAAAAATGTATCCATTTACAGAGAAATGGAGATACAAAATCTAAGTGTGGCTGCATGGAAAGCACAGTGAACAAGAAAACTCTGATAATATCTCCCTTCTAATCATCCACTCCAAACTAACCTGAATCACCACCACTTCATTGAGTATTTGATGTAACCTAATTTACCCTTCTAAGAAAATATCCTTAAAGTGTATTTCAACACTACAAACCATTACCAAAGCTAGTTCCCGTATTTTAATCTATTTGAAGAAATCTTTAACAGTATCAAATGGCAGGGAGCGAGATGCATCTATATGATAGATCCACTATGATCTATTTTTGTTAGCCTTTCATATGTGGATGACATGACCAGAATCTTCAGTGACCTTAAATGTCATTCAATAGGTTGCAAACCAACTTAAATTTCCAAGAATTATTGAATTCTAAAGTACTAGTGTTACATTTGATTTAATTTGCATCAAAAGCTAAAGTAAAAGTTTTATTCACTACCTGGTTTTGGAAGGAGTGTGGTATAAAGCGACTTTGGAAAGGAAGTCTTTGCACTCTTACTATAACAATACTGTATTAAACAGTACCAAGTCAACTGTCCCCTCAAATGCATGGCTCATTCTAACCAAAATTTCTGACATGGACATTTCAGGTAAGATGATCTGGAGTAGAAGATTGCTTTGCTTTGCTAACAGCAACTTTTCCAGCTGTGCCCCCTCTCCCCCTTCTTACTTCTTTTTGGAAAACATACATCGGTTTTCACTGTAATTGACTCTATGATGTTTACTAACTATATACATATATCAGCACCAGAGGGAAAAACAAGCAAAGAATGATTATTGATAACATCACAATTATCTTGTGCAAAAGGGGACAAAGCCAATACATTCAGCAGTCTTTCAGATATAAATGATTAAGTTCCTTTCCCATGAAGATCACTTAAACAATTAAAATATTTCTGGTGCAAGGGCAATGGAGCAAAGCACTGCTAGTGAAAAATGATTTTGAGAGAAGTATTTCCAGTCAAGCTGCCCCTCTGGCTGCTTTACATGATTTTACTCTTCTGTACTCACTAAAAATAGGTTACTACCATAGCAACCCTTGCATCATCAACAAATGTTGACTCTGAAATACAGTGAAGCCCATCAAATACACAAACATACATGTGCTCATATACACACGTATGCATGCAAACACACAGGAGTATAACCTGATGTTGTGTTTATAGTTGATTTTAGGATTTTTACCTTTTGGCAAAAACCCATAATCTAAGTTTTTAGCACATAAATCAAAGGTCTGCCCTTCAATAAACAAACAACAAAAAAAAGTGTGATGCTTAAGGCACTTTTTTCAAATGACTCAAGATCTCAACATTTGCAACTTCTCAAGGGAATTAAAGGAAGGGAGGGTATTTTCTGCTTTTTCTAGACATTAATCAGGAATACTTCTTAGAAGTCACATAATTATTTAAATTGTGATGATATAAAGCCACATATGAAAGACAATTTCATTTACCTTTATGTGCAATGTGAAATAAATCCTCTTGCATTTTAGTAAATTCTGATGATGTTTCAGAGCCATCAGAGTAATTTTTCTCCTCTACAAAATCTATTGTAGATAAGTTTGGATTGGAAGCATGCAGTCTCATAGGGGCAGAAAATACTGAAGGCACCTGTAAGGAGGACAGCCATTTGTGAAAACAAATTGTAAAGAAAATTTTGTTTTATTGTACCCACCTGGGTTACAAGTTGGAGATCGCAAAAATGGAAGAACTACTGTCAATTACCAAGAAACTTGGAAAGGATGACACCTGGAAAATTAAACCGTAGCTACAACTTGGCCCAAGATATAATTGGAGATGTGGCAAAACTCCAGGAAAGAAGCCCATTGAGAGCTGTGGCATATGCTATACTATTTTTCCCCCACTTACAAGTATCAGTCACGTGGTTTCTGGATGCGAATGTGCACAAAACTGTCTGGAGAATTTGCAGAAATCTGTATTTATTAAAAACCAACCAAACAAAACAAACCCCAAAATCACTAAATCCTAAACTGGAGGCAGATTGAAAACATAGGTGAAAAACATGATCAATCTCCTAAAGGTAACAGCACAGATCCTACTGCAGATACCAAAGACAAAATATTTGTGTTTTATCTGATATACTATCACCTAAAATAAGCTAGCACAGGAGACTACTTAAGAGTCACATTTCCTAAACTGGTCACACCAAGAAGTGATCAGTAACTCAGATTTGGAGAAAGATGGGCACTGAAAGGACTGAAGTTACCTGTAACATTCCTTTAGCCTCTTTCGCAACAACTCTGGATCGCCACCTCCTGTATGTTCTCTTTTCCTTCTTTGGGCTTTCAAAAGGTCCAACCTTTTAACAACACACAGGACAAAAATAAGCCAAGAAAGCTAAGAAGAAATATCTTGATCCTTTAGGATTTTGGGTTATTTTTTGGAATTGCAAGGGAAAATTTTTTTGTTTTGTTTTTTAAACAACAAACCTGCATAGCATTTATAGCAGGTGCTGAGTATGTCCTGTGGAGAACATCCATGCTCTGTAACAGCTGGTTCATTTCCAGTAAATATGTGTGACAGTTGGAGAGGTCTGTTTTGAACAAGAGAATACTTTCAGTTGCCCTAAAGTAACAGACACATTGAGATGGTTTTCCTTTGTAGATTAGTCTTATTTTGTTTGTAGCTAACTTTTCATTGACTAAAACCACATTATTAGACAACTAGATAAAAAGCTTGTATCCCACCTTCAAGTGTGAATTCCAAATATTGAAATGCATCTATATAGTGTGTAGAATGAGCATGATATTTTATCCTAGTTGGCTGCAGAAAAATTAGAATACTGTGCACAGTAGGACTAATCGGCGCTTCTCATGATGAGAGTAACAATGCCATAGGCATCAATACTGAATTGTACATTCAGAGCTGGAGATGAGGCTCCTTTGTATTACAGCTGAAGCTCACTGGTAGGTACAACTTCAACGAGTAAGTATCACACAGACACTACTAACATAAAGATCATCTTGTTCTTCGGAAAGCATGAAAGCAGAATCCGACTTTGAAGTACAAAGATTTAATGTTTTTTAAATTATTAGACTTTGGATGCTTCCTTTATTTTGAATACCCAGCCTAAGAAAGTTCAAACCTTGTTTGAATTTGATTGTTGTTTTGACCCTAGCTTCTGGTCAAAACAGGACACCACTGAAGGTAATGCTCATGTATAAAATGTACTGAAATATATAGATTTCTTGAAGAGGTGCTCACAAATTGATACTTCCACATCCAAAAATCACTAGTCCTTTTAAAAACAAGTAGCCAGTTCTTCAACAACCACTCCTTTCCTTCCTCTAGTTCAAGGGAGAACTCCAACTGTAACAACTACTTACAGTGTAGTACTCTCGTTGTCAAGAAAAACTAGGGTAAATATTAGGCTACTTTCAACTTCCTTCAAATATCATTACCTCTTGAGCATTTTTCCATGTCTTCAGAAGACTGTAGCCAAGATGAAATCCTGGACTCATTACTCGAAAAGGAAAATGACAAGTTACCTCCAGTTGACAACGAACTCTGTTTAGTCAAGCTGCTTGCCTATTCCAAAGAAGAGAATTATTAACAAGCAATATTTTAATGTTGTATGCACAAATTTTTACATGATCGGGGCAAAGATTGAAGGCATCAATAACAAGGAAGAAAAAAAGTGTTTGAACTAGACTAGCAGTACAGTCTTTGAGTGTAATGTCAGGTTATCTAACTGTTCACAACCAGTAGAAACAATAAAGGAACCATAAGCACAATAAGCACAGTTATTTTAAAATTAATCTGTGTAGTTTGCCTGTTTTATTCCTACATAAAGCTGTGTGAGCTTTAGTCATCTATATACTCACACCCAAAAAATAATCCCAGCACATTTAAAAGCACAAGTAAACTGAATTTATAGATGGGCAATTGCATTGGCATTCTGTGAACTAATCCCACATTTATCTCTTCAGAAACCTATTTCATATAACTAACTTTTCCAGAACTTCTGTGCTTGAGGAGCATGAGCAGGAGGAAAGAAGGAAGGCACTGCCAAGAAACAAGCAAGAAATGGTCTGTGTAGCTCCAGTCAGTGTAGTTTTGCTTTTGATTAGCATGGCTAAGCTTTAGAATCCAAGCATTCCACATAAACATACATAGATATGTGCACCTACCTCCCAACAACAACAAAACAGATGTGAAAACCAATCAGGTGTTTCTAAAAGCAAATAAAATGCAATGCAAAGTTCACTCAATATATTTTTCTCAAAATAACCTAACTAGTAGATTGATATCAACTAACACCAAGCTAGGGCTGGTGTAAATTGGCAAACTTCCACTTAGCTTCAGTAGAGCTAAGGTGATTAACTGCAGCTTAAGAACTATCCCCTTCTATTTTTCACATGAAAATAAGTAGGGCTTCTTTGCAGGGCAAATCTGGATTAATACATTAGAAGTGAATTAGAGTCTTTCATGCCAAAGAAGAAATGTCTCTTTTCCTGACAGTGAGCATAGATTTCAGATGGTCACATGGATTTTTTTAAATTTTTTTTTTGGGGGGTGGGGAACAGGGGCATAGATAGATATATTATGGGCTTTGCAATGTTCCACTTTTGCCCTCAATATTCTTCTCCCCTTCTATCCCTGCTGGTTTTTGGAGAAAAGAACTACATAGCCACAGGAAGTTTGCTGTGTCCTTGTAGACACGGCCTTAAAGGAGCAGGCTGTCAAAGCCACAGTGTGCTGGCACCATGCAAAGCACAGAGATAGCTCTTTGCAGAACAGCCGTGTTACCATAGGTTGAATTACTATTCTTTCAGCTGTCTACTTGCTCAGATCCACTCCCTCTCCACCACTAGCAAAAAGCTGTTCAGGTACACGTTTCTGTTTGGTAAAAATCATACTTGGTTACAGGACAGCCCTACCAAAGCGATGAACTGCAGGTACTGGGGAACAAGCTCACTGAGATCTTAGAGCAATTTAGCTAGAGAAAAGAAAGCCTTAGATAGGAGGATAACAACGAGGTGAATGCTGCATAGGAGACACTCTGGAGCTGACAGAAACAGAGAGCCATTTGAGTTATAGTAAGTAACACAGTATTGTTAAAATGACATTCTCAGAAAAGATCACTGGATCTAAACCGGAGCACAAGAGCTGCTTTGGGTGAAGGTCAGCTGATCAATCTGCAGACTGCTGAAGATGCAGAGGTTGTGTTCAGGCACAGAACATAATCACTCTTCCATGAGATTGTGTAAAAGAGGTCAGTTATGGTGTTGGACTGAGCATTTTTCATGTCATTTGTGAAACTAACAGTTACAGACTTTACATTTAGTGATGTACACTGCTGACTGAACTCATCTAGACCCCACAGACACCTACAGCACGGTCCTTAGCTTGGTTTGAACAATGTTTCTATCTCAGTTAAAAATATAAATAGTGGCCACACATGATGGCTCTTGTATAATTCCTATGTAACATACATGGTAAGCATAGATTCATTAATGTAAAAGTAAAATGTAAAGCTAAAGGATAAATGAAAATGCTAAAGGGAGAAAAAAATAATCTAGCTGACTAATAATCTTCAGACTAATATTCACCAGCATGAGGATTCTAACTCAATATGCAATTTTAGAAGTCATCATGAAAATATAATTTACTGCATTAAAACAATGAGACAATATTATATGATTTAACAGTATCATAGAGAAAATTGTTTGGCAGTAAATCAATAAATAATACAATTTTAGTCTTGACATTTAGATCATAACTTAGACCCCACCACCAACTTCCATTATGCTCTTTACCTAATAAACACAAACCAGACTAATTTAATCACTGATGAAAGCTCATTATTTATCAATCATAACTATTACCTTTCTACCCGGAGTAGAATCACAGACAGAGTCCACAGCAGTAGACACGGGGAAGAAAAGATTATTGACATCATGAGGGAACATGGAGATTTCGTTCTGACGGTACATTCTGTGATGACGAAGTTTTGCTACCCACTCATCAAACAGCTCCTGAGATTTCACCTACACAGAATTTCATGGTTTGTAACTTTCACGTTCAAACAATCACTAACAAAGAAACTAAGGTGTTATGTGCTCATTAGACAGCTAGCCTTGGTGACCTTTATTGGCAAAGTACCAGGAAAGTTTTTCTAATGATGCTCCCACTAAAATGCATACTCTATGATTTCACCACAGGATGAATTCAAGTAAAAAAGAAACTTCAGTTAGAATAGTTATGAATTCCAATGCAGAACATAACACTTAGCAACTTATAGATGAAAAAAATCCTTCAATATAAATTAAAAAAAAATTGTCGTCTCTTAATTGCTATTTTTAAGGCTTAGTCAAGGTTTAACTAACCAAAAATAGAAATTTTACTTTGGTGGTGTATTTTAAAACAACTTATTCCACAAAGACAGATAAATCTACACATTTGACTGTGGAAAATACTTCCTGAAAGTAAGAAAAACAGCAAGATAAAACTACTGAAAATAAAAGCACTTATGCAATAAATGCTAAAGTAGTGCTGGATAAAAAGAACACTGCTAAACATGAAGCATCTTCAAAGTTCTTATTCACAAGAGGGTTACTGACTCTGAACAGCACAATAAAGCCTCTCACATTACAATGAGTGAACTAGTCCATTGAGACTAGAAAGTAAACTATTGGTGTAAACAGCAGACCTCCTACTATTAAAAACAAAGTCACCATGGACAGCTAATATTGAGAGCAAGATTATAACAATCTTGAAGACCTACCTTCAGATGGTATATCTGCTCCTCTGTATCCAAATCTATACATTTTGTTGATTTCTTTACAGACATGACAGAAAGGCCAACATCAATACAGCCATGAAGCTTCCCTCTCTCTATCTGCAAAAAAGTAAAAAGAATACAATCACTCCAGAATAAAGTAAAAGGATAGCTATTACCTACTGAAATCATCATTTTCCTCCCTTCAACCTACTGTCTAGAACTGCTGAAATTCTTTTCCTGTTGCCAACAATATGGAATTATTTTTATTTTGGATAAAATAGTGTTGTTACCCTATAACAGCCTTAAAGGGTTCCAGATCACTTACATCAGCTTGGCATTTAGAATACTTCAATATCCCTCTGTCCAAAAAGAAGTACCTCTGTAACCAGAAATGCAGAGAATTAAAAACAAACAAACCAAACACAAAATAAACCCTCCCAAACAAAACCCCCCACATCCTTACCTCCCTATATTTCTTCAGAAAATACTTTCTCTGCTCTTAAGTAACTTTTTTGCCATAAATGCACAGCAAGCAAGTCCCACTCACATGGCCTCAGGCTTTCATACACATGTTCCTTTCCTACCTTGTGCCAGCCCTTCAAAGGCCATTTCCTCTTCTTCAGCAAGCAGCCCTCCTGCTTCTGTGGCTCCTGGGTACAATTCATTGCTCCCCGGAGTCCTTCGACAATTTCCCAGCTGTCCTGCTTAAACAGAAAATCTGAATATAGATCTTATTTCTTCTGCAGAACATAATTGTTAAGAGATAGTCAAAAATAAGGTTGCAAGTACAAAATCCCTAAATAGAAATAACACAAACTAAACCAAACACTATTTTTGTGGTATCATCCTTCATGGAATGTATGTGCTTACCAGAATTGTATATGTGCATTTTTCTGTACACACATACACAGAGTGTAAAGCCACAGCCTAGTCACAATTTTATATAAAAAACCTTCTGCCATCACAGGCAAAAACAATCTATGCTAAAAGGATATGTTTTGTAGGTTATGAAGCAGAAGTAAAAGACACTGAAAATCAAGACTTTTCTATAAAACTTGTTTATCCATATTCAGTAATTGAAGGTTTTGTGTTTGGTATTAATTGCAGCCCCCCTAAAGTAAAAAAAAAAAGAAATAAAAAGAACAAATGACATGGTGCAAAAGGTGAATACAAGAAAAACTGAAACCACTCTTCATCAGATACACTTCTGATTAAAAGAGGATCTCTATTTTGCCATCAGGAAGTCTAAATGAAAGATCTTGCTGCAACGTAACAGAAGAGAGAATAGATCTCATAGTATTTTTACAGTTCTTATTTTTGGAACAACTACTAACAACAAGGTAACATCAGTTTCAAGATTTCTAATGGGAGATCTCATGAATTATTTATTGCCAGCTACCACATGATTTGACAGATCTAGAATTATGAACAACTGACAGGAAATGGCATGTCCTAGTACCATCCTCATTTATTTGAAAAACACAAAGAATACTTTAACATATAGAATTTAATAACAAAAAAGAACTAATATGAAACACTTCAGGGAAAACAGAACTATACCAGGTAGGTAAGTACTTGTGGTCCTCCCTGTAAAATACATATGGAAGTATTCCCAACTTGACTGACTCAAAAAAAAAAAAAAAGAACATCACTTTAAAACAAAAGTGAAACAAAAATCAGCCAAAGCAGTAGCTGTGCTAATTCATCCATCTTCAGAATACTTAAAATTCACCCCTAGAAACCTAGAAGAAAAAAAAAAATCAGGTAATACGCTCATTACTTGAGTAACAAGGCATAACAGCAAACTGTTATGTCTTAGAAAGGCATTTATTGAAGAGTTTAAGGAATGTAATCTCTCCTTGCACCACATTACTGGCGGCACTCCACTAATTGATTATTATTTTCCTGCACTGCACTTTACGGAACAAAATGGAAAGCTGCTCTGTTTCCCTGGCTTGAGTTCACTCTGTCAGCACTCACCATACCACAAGCTGCAAGCAGAAAAACTGTGGGGCTGACCAGCTCCCATCAGCCAACATCTTACAGACCACCCAATGATGTTCTACTGTGTGAAAGTCAGTCAAAAATGCAGTTGTCCTCAGCAAAATTGTTATCATGGCACACATTTTGTGCCCCTACAGGTTTGGATTTTATCCTTGTCAGTTTTGTAACAAACAGCTTGTTTCCACTCCTTCCAGTTTGAGGGGTATTTTTAGAGGTACTTAGATACCATTATTTCTAACAAATAATCATGAAATCATATGTTTCCTATTGAAAAGCAGAAGTTACACTCCATAATATTTATTATTTATTTTAACTACTTCAGGAGTCACTTAAACCCCTCAATATTCTTGAACCCTTCTTTGGGATAAATTACTGTGATACCAGCTGAAGCAACAGAGGAGTTACTCATGAAGGGAGAGCAGAAGGCCTCTTGGGCTGTCTCCCAGGCACATCAGCCTAACACTATCCACAGCCGCACATGTTCTACTGCTAGAAACCAACTCTTTCACAGGGTGAAGCTGGCAGAGAATGAAGAGCCAGCCTGTGCCCATGCAAGGACAGTTGGCTAGAGCTTGCTAGCTACAGTTTGACAGCTTTTCAAGTACAAAGGCAGCTCTAAGTCTCCACAATTAAGGACTTTTTTTCCCGCCCTCCTTTTTTTTTTTTATAGATTTTTCTTTTGTTTGCTTTTTTACAAAACATTCCAGTTTATAACTTCGGCCTGAAATCGAAAAAGAAATGATGTTCCACTGCCTCTTTTGCCATAAATGTAAATATTAGGCCACTAAATGTTTTATGCAGTGGTCTTGGATTTCTCATTCCTGTTGAAGTTTATTTATTAACCCTTATATAATCACAAGCATTGGGACTGTTATAACGAGAGAGAGCAACCTCTTGAAATATCACCAAATATACTCTAATGCTACAATTTACATTAACTGAGTAATTGATGAATTTATTGCTACTTAAATGTCCACATGTGGATAAAATCCCAGCTCCTCAGAAAAAATTATCTACTAAATGAGCCAAAATAAAAAATAAAATCTTGACATTAGCTGATTACATATTAGGCACTTGGATAAAGGTAAACATTTTAAAAATTAAGAGACATTTTGGAACTAATGACAGATAATTCTAATTTCTTAAGAAAAGGAACATCTGTCAGATTAAGAAAAATGTTGTGTTTGTTTCTTGAAATTAGCCAGAAAAGCTTAGAAGCTGCATTGCCTGAGTACCAAGCGATTTCCCTTGCCTTTACTGAAATCTTTAAAACTTTTAATGTTTTAAGTACGTAACCTTTCCACTGAGAATTAATCTGTTAGCATTCAAGACTAGTGAACAGTAGATCCTTTCCAATACTCTAGTGTTATACCTAATGTCACAACTTTCTTGAACTTTGGATCAAGTTCTCACAGATTTTGGTTAAGTTTAAACACAGTATATGGCTGACAGAGCGGTCTGGTTGCAGAAGACAAGCAGAAATTTTGGCACAATCAAGAATCCAGAGTCATTTTTCTGTAAGAATTAGCTTGGAAACAAAAAGACTCCTGAAATGAGGCAAACCCATGCTACACTGGGCATATAAAGTGAAGGGAAAGTAAGAAGCTGAGAAACAGCTCAGCCAATTACAGCTACCTAGAACATACACAATGTCAGTAGTTCTGGTCAAACTCTTAAATACAGAACACGATCTGGCCTGCATTATAACTCCAATTTTGCCTGAGCCTCTCCTTCAATCTAGACACAAGGTGTCTCTGTAGGAGAGACATACTGCTTACTGTCCTTCAGGTCAGTAAAGTGGCCAAGAATATGCCTTCACAATTAAAAAGTGTGAAAATGGGAAGAAAATCTGAAGTGGGAGCACTTTTCCCATCATGCAGGTCCGATGGCCTCGGGTAGTGAATGCAAGTCTCTTACTCACATTTCTGCCCTGGAAACCTCACATTTCAATTGCAAACTTTACATAGAGGTAGCTTAACTGAATTAAAATTGATCCTTTTAAAAGCACAAGACTATTTAATAAACAACTAAGTTACCAAAGGAAAGGCAAGGAATAGCTCAGAGAATTAACAGTTTGGGGGCATCCTGGATACATGCAAGGTACAACACTGCACTAAAAGCATCTGGTCCTCTTCCACATACATCTGTCCAGAAGGGTCCAACCTTTCCCACCTGAACTACTGAATTCCCACATTTTTCAAAATGCTGCTGCTGTGACTGGTTTTGGATCCATCTGCTCCTGACCCAGACCCTGCAGGATCTTGATTGGGATTTTGTTTTGCAAGACATCTGACACTTCATTTGATGAGGAAAAAGTGTCATATGGCTATTGCTGGGAGCAGCTGCAGAAGCAAAAGAAAACTGCTTACTCTCTAAAATGAAGGCAAATGAATCAGGCTGGTTGGTTATCAACTGTTCTCATCTGTCTGAAATAGAAAAGTAGCAAATTGGAAATACAGGATTTCCTGAAAGCTACTGGAAGCATTCAGATTATGCTCCATTTTACTTAACCCACAACAGGGAACTGAAAGAGATACCCCAAATCACAGTGCTAAATTAGAAAAATAACAACCATCACACTCTCCCTCCCAAGACCCCAAACAACTCCCAGCCTAATGGCATTAACAATTCTAGCATAAGCCTGATGTCCGGATTAGTAGTATCTTAAAGTTACAAAATATATTATAGTGTCATATCACTATGGGCCAATATCTGCACAAAATGGTCAATACTTCATTTGCTGTCTGAGCAGAAATTGCACTTGAGGCTGTGGAAGGAACATCCTTTTTCACTTTTCTCAGGTCCAGAGGTGCTCATTTCAGATCAGCAGTGGAAATTCACCCTGTAGTTGCTACCTGGCTTATACCTGCTATGTGGCTAAGAAAAAAAAACACCATACACATCAGTATTCAGAGATAAGTCTGTCCTTAGGTAACTGTAGTCATTTTCTTTAATTACCAAAATAAAAACCTCCTCATTTTCTGCAATATTCTGTGCCATATAGCTCCTCAAGGCAAACTAGTTCAGGAGAAAGAATGAAGTAATGAGTTTGAACGGCTCTCAGACCGATGCTTGCACTTGCAGCTCCCTGGAAAAAAAAACAGATGACAGTGCCAGACTTTCCTCCAGTGTAAAATGCAGTCAGTTGTACCAAATATTTTAAGTGCCAAAAATAGAAACCCGCTTTGTGGAGGATAAGAGTTGGCATCAGCTGCAACTAAAGCATTTGTTACGGTTCATAAAATTGGCAGAAATGATTTAATTTTCTTTTTTAGAAGAAGGGTTTTAAGCAGCTCTTCTGACAAAGCTTTTCCCTACTGAAGCTATTTTAAAAGTTAGTTAACATATTTGACTGAAAAATAACTACCATAATATATCTTCTTTTGATTAAAGATAATCAACACCAGTTTTCACAGAGTATGTGTCTAGGAAATTAGACTTAACACTCAGTCCCAATATTTTGGGAGGAAAACCAAATAAACTGTCCCTGCATGTTTCAGAATTTCTTTCTAATTAATCAGATTAAAAGAACTGTTGTGTCAGATCAGCAGCACAGAGGAAAGCACCTGTCAGGCAAATACATCATTAACACAGCAAAACAGTTTGTTCTGTAAACTGCAAGACAACTTCAGTGTAAAAAAACTTCCATATGAAAAACACCAAAAACATCAGGGAATTAAGGAAGGAACAGCAGGTACACATCCTAATTTTCACTACTTTGAAGGAAGACCTCCAGATCACTTCAGCAGATGCAAGCAAAGTTATAGGATATGTTAGAAAGTTAATGCACTTGGGAAAGAAGGAAATAGAAAATGTATTAAAGTATTCCTTAAAAATATCAGAAATCTCTATTTAAAATTAAAACTATCAGGTAGACTAAAGAACCTTACAGAGCACACGTAATTTCTGAAAAACCATGATGTAAATTTTTCAGACTACATCAAAAAAGCAGGCAAGGACAGCTTTTGGCCCTGCTTAGATATCATTTCCCATCATAAAACAAGTCACATAAACTCCCCAACCTCTGTGGCCTTGCCTCTGTTATTACCACTCCCTGAAAACATGGACAATCAGTCAAGTCATGTAGGTTTCCCAGATGCAAAAATACACTGTTACTTACTTGGTATTGCAATAACTGACTACGAAAAGATTAATACTGCAACTTTGATCAAAATGGAGATCACAATTCCCCATATTGTCACAAAAATACCAAAGTATCAGCTGTATCACCCTTCAATATATATTTGGAAACAACCTACTTCATACCTCCATGTAGCTTTACCTGATAGGGTGTATGAGGCAATTTACCATCTGCCTGTCATTAGTCATAATGAATGAACAGGGATGTGCTAGGAAAACAAACTAACCACCACGTTGCATCTCTCACTTTGGTCAGGTACAACTTGCATTTTTGTGCAAGGACTAAAGACTAAAAACTTGGGGATTGACAAGATAACAATAAACCTTACTTAATTATTGTTTTACTCCAAAGAAAGCAGGTGAGAACAAAACAGATAAGAAATAGGACCTGCTAATAATAGAATCAAAAGCCTGAGCCAGCCAAAAGATTTGATCATGTTAAATGGCAGCAAATGAGGTTCTTGCAGAACTGCTTCTGCATGACTATGGTTCCTTATACTGGCTGTGGAACACACCAGAGGATAATTACTACATGAGAGCACTTAACAGATGTGACCCGTTGGAACAGACAATAACGAGTGTTTTAAACTACATTTTTGAAAGGTAATCTCATACTGAGGATATAAAAAATAACGTTGCAGGAAAACAAAAAGGCATCCTGAAAGCAAGGATTTCTTTGCTTAGTGTACCAGGAATGCACAGCATTTCTTACAAGCACACCACTTTAAGATGCATAAATTGTTCAGAGATTTGTCTGCCTTGCCAATTGTATGTACAGGGCCAGAAGTCCCAGAAAAGCAAGTGCTATTTCAAAACACACCTGAGGTCTCCAAAGCTTTTGGGGGATTGGGATGGTCAACTCCAATTAAAATTTCAACCTGAGGCCACTTCAAGAGCTCCACTAAGCCAAGATTTGGAGAAATAAAAGTTTATGTTGAGCATATTGCTCATGATTTTGCAAGCATGGATTGAGTGTGTTTAAGCTTCATTCTCAATGTGGCTTCAGGTCAATGTTTCTTGCCCACAGACAAAAGCTGTCACCAGCAGTCTCACTCCTCCAGTACAAATACTCATAGACATGTCTTTTAAAACTATTTAAGGAATACCATCACCTCTGCAGAAAAGAAAGCATCATTTGCATTTGGCACCCAGATGCACGTTACACAAATATTTATTTTCATAACTACAGTTTTACAAAAACAACCAGCACACACAGGCATTCACAGGCACTTTCAATTGTCAAAGAGGGTCTATGTCAAGTTTCAGAAAAATGTTCTCCCTTTCATGCACACACACCTTTCCCTGGAAACTTGAAATAAGAAGAGCAGTTACACAATATTCTACCACAAAAGTGGTATCTTACAGGAAAGATTTGGGTTTCCAGGATCAAAGCACTGAGACCAAGCTGCTACAGCAGCAATATTTCACTATAAAGACATCACACATATGTGATAGAAATTCAAATTCACTTTTAGCATTTCAGTTTTAAAAGTGCCTTTCTATTCAGTAATGTATTTACTGCATTTGATTCAAACCAAGAAGCTGCTACCAACAAAAAGAGAAAAGAGAATAAGGAAAACTAAGAAGGGATGAAATAAAACAAGCAAGCAAGACGAAAATAGAGCTTAAGAGATTTACTGATACATAAAAAGAAGTAACAGCCAATCTTAGTAATGCCTTCACTTTAGTTAAAAAAGTTTGCCTTACCTGTCGACTTCCCTGCTTGGAGGAACAGCTGCTAGTACTTCTGGAAGGAGACAACATTTTCTGGGATACACCAAAGCTTTTTTCTTCACTCATCATCCAATATCATTTGTTTCACATAAGCTCACTTAGAACACCATTAAAAGGTAATTTAGAAAACGTGCTGGAAGACTCCTGAGAGAAATATAGAACTCATCCTTTATCCTAATGCAATCTAGTGGCATGATCTGCATCCCATGGAAATTCCTAAAAGGGAAAAGAAAAACAAGCCAAGTTATCAGATTATGTCTCTTACTGCCATCCTGTAGCATGAATCATAATAAAGACTGGCAATACTAGTTTACTGTATTACTGTACAATATTAGAAATTAATTCAACACTTAAGATAAATTTTCAAGTCCCCAACAGGAACAATATGAATTTTGGATCCTAAATGCATGCTTTAATTGTCACTATTTATTCAGAGGACAAAACACAGTATATAAAGCATTTTTTAAAAGATTTAAATTCCTTTTTTAAAAAGGCACAGACTATAATAAAATGGACAAAAATCAGTCTCAAAATGACAAGAAAACATTTAATAAAATCTCTTACCAAAAAATGGTAAGTAATAAAAAAAAAATTAAAAAAAACAAACCAACTCTTGTTCCCAGTTCCTTGATAATAGAAGGAAGTAAGCACGGCTTCAGGTTGTAAGGAAAACAATAATAAATCTATATAAAAAGGCAATACATAAAAGTAGTGAGCACGCAAACTCAGCTGTATAGAGCTGTGCATGACAACTCTTACCTAGAATTAGAAAGTTGTAACTGTTGTCACATCAGTTGTCTCAGTCAGTGACTGGAAGAATAATTAACAGCCTGTTTAATAACAGTGCTGTTTGCAGCATATGCAAATAAAAGCCATGCCAGAAACTCCCAATAACAAATTTCCAGTGAGGGCAAGAGTTGTCATGGTAACAACATTTTTTTTAAACCAAACAGAAGACATAACAAAAGGATGATGTTTTCCAAAACTTAAGGTGGTGGAGGAGCTTGATAAATTCCACATCACTTCATTTTGTTGTGTCAGGCAAAGAATTTGCACATTTGGAGAACTGGAAGAACAACCTCTGAGGAAGGTGAGGAGGTTTCCACAAAGAGAAATTTCACTGCCAAAACGAGGCGGCACTACTTTACAATCCCTCCACTCACACTGTCAGAACAGTCCTGAACTGGGATCACTTGTTATTGAAGTTTGCCATTCATTTTTTCTTGAAGAGGTTTAAAAACCTATTCTGAGAAAAGCAGCATTTTCAGTAAAACACTTGGTATTTTAAGAATTAATTTCCCTTTAAAAAAAAAAATACAAAAACCAAAACAGACAAAACCCCCACAATAAAACCAGGCGCTAGGTGCTATGTTTAGGATGAAGACAACACTGTGCTGCAGAAAACCTCTCTCCCTATTGCCATAGTGTGAAGCACCCAACTTCTGAACATTCCTTTTCCAATCTACAGTAACCCTTGGGCAACACAGTTTGCTGCAACATCTCAACCAATATGCCCTCTTTTCACCTGAAACATGGTCTCTTTTCATGGCATTTACTTTACCTAGTTAGAAATAATAATGACTCTCAGAGCAGATCTATGCTCAGCAACAGTAATGGAAGCCCCAGTCTCCAAAACTCAAGTGAGAAGGTGAGCTCTGCTGAGGTTCTTTCACTGGTGAGTCAACTTGCCAGTTATTTCTGGGAACCATTAGACAGGTACAAAGCCAGTGAGCACAATGAAGAAAACCAGAACAGTACAGCAATGTGATAGCAAGGTCTGAACTGGGACTAGCAGATGGGGTTTAGACTGAAATTCCTCCTGAGATTAACAATAGTGCATTTTGGAATAGGTATAGTCACTTCCTATACAGAAGATAAATTTTTATGGCATTTCATTAAGGACTAGCACTTTTAACATGTCTAGATTTATCTCACTTCAAGCAGGTTTTTAACTGGAGTAAGTATGCTGTGTAACTTCTTCCTTAGTTTCAAGCTGTATTTAGCGGAAGTGTTTAATGATAATATCTCTATTAACAAGCATAGGTAAAATATTCACAACAGCAAGAGAAACATGCTTCCTGCAAACTCATCGTTCGGATACCCCCTTGAAAGTACTTTTCTGGCATACTGCTTGCTCAGATAACTGCCTGTCCTCTTCACTACTCCATGTTCAAAATGAGCACTTTATCACTTGGCTTTTGTTGGTGATTATCTGGCATTTGGCAGAGATTGGCAGAGTTCATGACAAGAGACAGGCTTTACTTAGCAGCTAAATGCACAAAAAATTGCTGTCATCAATATGTTGCAAGTATATAAGTCTAAATGAAATTAAGCTGGGGCTACAATAGAATTTTAGGACAGAGCAGAAGGGCACTTCTACTGCAAATCTCCCAGTCTCCACCTCTTCCCACTTTTAAATTTGCACCACAGAGCTGTCTTGGTGCATGGAAATCAAATCCCTTTTGGATGAAGTGTGCTCCAGGACAGTGTTCAAAGCATTGAGTCCATTTCACCAGACTATAGCTAGTCCTGACCAGTCCTGTCCCAGCGTGGATCTTGGGTTTTCACCTTTAACTGATTGCTTACAAAGGTCCAGTATTACTGCACTGCTCCACTTGCTAACATTGACGTCACTGAAACACAGACTTACACCACCTAATTAGGTACTTAAGATCTCCTAGGGCAATGTCATTTGTCCTTTTGGAATCAAAGAAAGAGAGAGAGAGAGAGATGGGCACTTCTCCAGAACTCAAATGAGCTGAAGGTGACTCAGCAAACTAACAAAGGTGCTTAAACAAAAGGCAGGAGATAGGTGAGGTAAATCTGACAGAGGGCACCTGAACTATTTTTGTCAGTTCATTTCCAAAATTGGGCTGTTGAATTTTCCTTTATTCCTTCAAATTAATTTACAACATGGGCTGATGAAAAGGCTTTTGCTACCAGCCCTGAAAATGGCAGGAGTGAAACATGCCCTCTCTCCAAAGTGTTTTATTACTAACTTTTTTGGTGTTTCCCAGTAGTTTAACTTACGACCTTGAGACTTCCAGATTTTAACATGTGAGTGCATATGAATAATATATGTATATGAATAACGAACGTGCACCCAACTCATCTGTGAAAACTGCTGCATGCTTCAGCAACTACTGTGTGCTTTTAAAAAAAACACCAGATTTTGAAATATGTGGTTGCTCTTCAACAATAACCCACTTCTTCCAGGAAAGTGTGAAAACACTGGCCCTACATTCCAAACTGACTCTCATATTCTGGCTGGCTGCAGCAGCAGTGACTGGGCCTCTCTAGGTAATTTTACATTATCTGGGGAAATTAAGGTTACAAGGTGCAAGAGGAATTACAAATTTAAAGCAGGTATAAAAATCAGTATTATGCTAATTTAGCTAAAATTGCGCCTAAAATTGATGTTTTGAGGCTATCATGATCCAACTGTTTCAGGTTCAATCCATTTTCCTTCTCCCCATGCCACCGAGCAGCCTTACAACTGTGTGTGTTTCCACCTTTCCTCTGGAGAAAGCAGTGCCACCGACTTTAGTTGACTCAAAGACAAATCACAGATGTGAGAATGAGGCAAATCCAAATAAATTTAGGGCAGGAATTTTCACGGGTGCTAAGTATTGGCCTAATTCTTTGCTACTAAATCAACAGCAGCAAAAGTAGGCCAAGAGTACTTTCACAAATGACCTCACCAGGTGCATTTTAAAGAATTAAGAATACATGAGTATCAGATATTATTTATAGCTACTACATGCTAAACCCATAAAGGGCACTTATCTCTACTTATCATCTGTTACTTAAGAGCCTTATCATCCTACATCAATTAAAGCTAATGTAAATATATTATCATATGAACATCAGGAAGACCTATTTTTTTTAAAGTATAAGCTTGAGTTATCCTCAAACCTTTTCAATTGCACAGGTTCAGTGCAGGATCTAAGTATCACAATTCATCTCTTGCAACTCTAAAAGCAATAAGCTTACACGAAAATCTAAGTTTTTGCACATCTCAAAAAAATCAGAAAAAAGAAAACTGCAGTGAAAAAAATCAACATTATGCAATTCTTTTTCTTTTGTTAGAAAACTAAAGTCTCAACAGCTGCTTCAGAGCTGCTTCAGCAGTGAAAATCACACCGTAGAGAGAGACTCTGAGCAGAAAAACTGGAAGTGTACATCTCATTCTAAAACTGTAGTCAATTAAGGCTTTGTGGCTATAAGAATAGGAACAACAGAAAGCCTGATGAGAGTCATGTGGACACAGCAAGCACAGGACTGAGCAATCCAAATCAGAACTACAAGCAACATTCACAATTAAAGAATCTGTGCTGAAACCTTTGCTCTGTAGCTATTACTAAATTACACTCACATCTTTTCCAAGTATTGCTTTCATGGATTTCTCTGTAATATTTTCAATTGTCAGCTTTAATCGCTCCCAGTGTTTCATCAGGCTTAAAAAAGGAAAGAATTATTTATAGACTACAGTTAATGCGACAAACAACTATTGAGGATGTCTTTGCAAGGCAGGTATTTGCTGTTCCTGAATTACCATAAGATTCACACTATTGAAGGACAAAGAACACAAATACTGTCCTTCTGCTAATTATTCTCTTTACAGATGAAAACTTACAGAAACAAAGTGATTTTAAAAAACTGTTATTAAAAACTGTATTTGAAAGCAAAAGTTCAATAGCTTAGAGAGACTAATAATAAACAGGAAGCATTTTAGAACTGCCTTCCATCAGATAGGTGCTGCCTCTTGACAATGTCCAAATCACAACCTTTGCTGAGCAGATGCTTTCATTAGCCACAGACACATACTACTCTCTGAAGTAGTTTGTGATTCAAAGAAATTGTTAGTTCCATCCAGCCCACCTCCTTAAGGAGGCTATTGTAGTAATTCAATCATACTAGTTCAGTGACCCAAAAGAGGAAAATTTAGTTCAAACAAAACTCTCCTAATTGTGTAATCAAGAGACGGGGTGTGAAAAGAAAAAATCTAGACAAACTACAAACATATTGCATTTAACGCCAGATTATTTTTCATGTATAATATTCCTCACTTGATGAAAGAAAATCCTGTATGTTCTGGTGTACAGAAAGAAAAAAACAAGGCCACACCAAACTCCAGAAGCAATTCAGTAGAATATATCCCAAGAAAGACATCAAAGAACATGCTTGAATGTCAAGTCTAGTTAGACTCCCCTGAAGCAAAGAAAGTATCTGCTGTTTTACTAACCCTTGGGGCAAATAGTTTAATTTTTCTATTAGAAAAAATCTTATGTGAATTTAGAAATAGGTCAATCAGCATATATGAAAATACCACCTTTTCCTCACACCCACCACAGAAAGTGACTATAATACTGCATGCAATATGATTCATTTTAAATGCGCAATCTTGACACTGTTTCCACCCGCCAGGAGATCTGCAATAGATTACACTTGCATTAAAAAAAAACATTTACTTGGTATATTTTCTAGAACTTAATGACTAGGGACACAGAAAATACATGCAGTAATGGCTGTAGTATTACAGTAATTAGTCAACTGTCATACCACCTTTACCACTCAACTTTTAATTGCAGTCAAGAATTATAACTAATAGGACTGACCTAGCTCTCAGTCAGGTCCTAAATAATTAATGATTCTCCTTCTCTCCTCCACCCCTTTGGGAAACAGCCTTGCTTAGGGACAGTCTGGTAGCTCAGGGTTCTCTAGCATAAGCTGTTGGACTGAGTGGGATCCCACCTGTCCCCTTCCAGCTCTTAGCATGACTTACACATTCAACTGAGAAGCCAGAGGCTAGCAGACCATAGGAACCAGTTTATGACTCAGTAACAGGGGTTCACAGTGTCCCTGTTAAGAGAACGGAGCAGAAAATAACAGCTTCTGAGCTGTGATCAAATCCTATGCTGGGAACACATACATTGCATACAGCAGTGCTGACAAGGTTGACAGCCCTCCCTGTGACTTACAAGTGAAAAGACCAAGGACAATCGGGCAACAGAAAAGTGAGAAAGGCTTATCATCATTTTCAATAAGGAAAGTAATAGGCACATGGGTATCACTTTACAGTTTGTACTAAAAACCTTGGAAAGGCCCTTCTGTTAGTGATAACGTCCCAGAGCTAGTGGGAGTGGAAACATTACCATCACAGCTTTGGAATGAGCTTGATGGCCTTTCATTTCTCTGCTATCTGTTACTATTTAAAGCTTTGCTTTGTTCACTAAAACAAAGATACTCCACTATGCCCCAAGGCTTATTCCTTTTTAAAACTGCATTTGTTATTGCTAAAGTGTTACTGAAATACACACAATGTTTGTTTTCCTAGATTGTTTTGATAGGCACAATGTTAGTTCTGGAAGTATCTGTCAGTCTGCCAGCCTGTAGTAATTCAAGATCTTCAGACAGCTGCTGCCTCCACATCAAGAAAAGGACATCACTTTCCTGTCAAATCAATGAAGGCATACTTCAAATCAGACTGTCTCTTTGTGACCTGATAAGCTGCACAGTGCTGTGAGATCAGAGAAAGGATGCACAGATCTATCACAGCTGGCATCAAACAATATACTTTATTTTTATTAAACCAGCTGACACAGTTGGTGTAGCTATGGAGAAAGAAACCCCAAACCTGTGGTGTCAGGTAGAAGAGCAAATAGGGCTCTTGGAAGAACTTTATGGCCCAGGAATGATCCTGACCAAAAGCCTGAAGAAAAACATCATAGGGTACGTACAAACAGCAAACGCAACACAGAGATCCTTTATCTCATGCAGGAAAGCCAAACACGTTCATTACAGAATGGCAGGATTCAACAAACCTTTTTTGTCCTATTTGCTGTGGTGTCTTCACACTTTGCACAATCTACTTTCTAATAAAACAAAACAAAAAAACTAGAGACCCTTCTCAGATAACTTTTTCCACACTGAAATTGTCATGTATGTCTTGTGCATGTCAATTTCTGAAAAAAATTTTTACAGAAAACACTTCCCTTTGAGAATATTGATTGCTTCTCTTTTATAAACAGGCCTATTAGCTCAAAATTTAAATCTCATTAACTTTAATGACCATGGTAACAAGATTCAGTTCTTCCTAGGATACACAAGTTTGTTTACGCACTTTATAAAGTGCAATGACCATGAGTTATGAAAACATCACATTTGTTCTTGATAAACTTACCATATCTTTAGAGGCTTCCAAGTCCATTCCAGCACACCTTTTTTCAGTGTACTTTACAATACTAGCTGTAAATATTATGCAGATTATTTCTTTACAGAAGCTTGTTCAGTTAAAATAGCTTGAAACATCGAAAGAGGTGTGTAGTATTCTGAACAAGGGCACGTAGTTGTTAGCACATCAGCCTTAATCCATTCTAGCACCAGCTTCCCAAAGCTGTTTCTGAACATACAATGTGTAAATAAACCTTGACACTTTAAAGATGTGTTGTAGGACTCAGTTAACACATACAAAGTATACTGAGGACAATCAGGACTACAAGTGCTAAGTATTTTTGTTATTGATGTCGAAAGGTGTTTGCTAAAGCCAAGCTTTCAATAAAAAAAAGCAAATATATAGAAAAAAGTATACACAGAAATGTTTCTTTTAAATAAATATTAAGGCTTGGGCTGGAGCTCTTCAAGGACAGACAGGATGACACCTGTAAATGTTGTTTTGCTTGGAAACACGTATCATACATGTGTGCAGGTGACAAGAACTGTGAGAAGCAGATGTGGACGGAGTGAACCAAGCTCTTTGAAGTTTCTACATCCCACCTGGTCTTAAATCCATTCATATTTATGATTGTAACAAACACCTTGACACTGGGAACCAGAAAAAAGGTTCCATGGATCACGTTTTCCGCAATGTTACCCTCATGGTATAGAATAAAGAAGAACTGAAAGATATCTAGAAGCAGAGAGACACAAGATGTGGGAATGCAAATTTTAAATCTGAATACATGCAATGTTTTGCCCAATTAATATGAAATGGGGAAGTATCAATCACAATAGCTGGGTCAGTCAAAGATGATGCAGGCTAGAAATGAGATGCAGGCTATAAACTAGGTTAACAGGGTAGCTCTTGAGCAGGATAAATAGCTCCTGACCATAAAAGGGATTCTCTCCCCACCTGAAATGGCAGAACACCACCATTCTCCTCACGTTCTAAAATGCTGGGGAACCCAAATCCAACTAGAGTTATCTTAGAGGCTCTGCTTGGACAGAGCTGGTAAGAGAACTTTTAACCTTGAAAAAGGAAGAAAGTGAACACAAAGCAGCAGAAGCTGCAACCATGCTGGGAAAGAACAGAAGGTCCATTTTAGAGTGAGTGTTTTCATATTAGATCTAGTCCTGCCACTGCCTACCTACAATGGTACAAAACCTAAAAGCAAGATTGGGCAAAAATGAAAACTTCAGTTAAGACTCTGTGAATAATTAATTGTTACCACAGAGAGCCCCGAACAAGGAAGGTGTATAGAGGTTTAATGCACTAAATTTGTCTATACAAATCTACTACACTATGCCACCCTAAAGTAAAAACATGATCTGCCTCCAGCAATCAAGCTCAGAGTTAATACAAAGCTAATGAAAACTTTTATGGGTCTCAGTAGTAGCTCAGTGCCTCTACTGACACATTACAGCTCAAATTCATATTCATTTTAAAAACTGCCAAAGCAGTTAGAAATCTTGCTCCCTAGCAATCTGTTACTGTCCTTTTTCTGAAGAGCAGTAGTTCCCCTGCCAAATAAAGAGATTTAAAAAAACACAGTAGATCACAGAAGCCTTCCCTGATCCACTTCAGTGGAGAGCCATTTGTCACAGAGGGTAGGTAGTTCACATACTTAGCTTTGGCCAAAATACAAAGGTGATCATCACTAACTTGTGTGCAAGAAAGTGCAAGCGGTATGATTTTTCAACTGATTCAGGCAGATCTATCAAAGATGCTCTCTGCCTAATCTTACATTTCGATTCAGGTTAGTGCTAGCTACCAGCTAACTATATGAATTTATAAACAACAGAAACTCTGCATGATAAAAAAAAAGGCTTCAGCTACACTCGCATTCTAAAGTATTTGAAGAGATTTAGAAGATGGAAAGTTTTAATTAGGATACCTCAGCAATACAAAAGAATTAATAATTTACAAAGAACTTGATTTGAGCCCAGTGAAAGGGTGCTAAAACTTAACAATCTGTATTTGTTATTTCTAATGAGCACACTGGTCTGCTACTTCAGTTCCAGTCACTGCAAACAGGCTAAAGAGACAGCAAACAACAATGTGAAAAGTTTTATAACGTGTGCAGTCTGGCATCTTGATTGCTTCACAGCATTTTTGAGGTTGGTTGTACTTGAACTGCAACCACCAACCTGGATTTTAATTATAGACTATAAAAGTAACAATAAACAGAAGTGTTCATAAGTGATGTAGATTCCCCTTAGTACTAGAGTGCTACCATTCTTGGTCTTTGCCATCTATCTCTCTACTCTCCTCTCAACCTCACATCATTTGTGTGTTTGTTTCTAAAATGCTGGCATATGGTACTGGCTTTTCTAGACCATCAAGACTTACAACATAGAAATAAATTAAACCTGTGGTTAATTAAGTAGTGCAGCACAAACTGCATCCTGACATATTTAGCAAGGCATTTTCCACAATTTTTCATTTGATTAATTTCTGAAAAGGAAAACAGAAAAAAACAATTTCATAAAGGAGCTAAAAGGGGCTTTTATTTTTAATAAAAACATTTCTAAAATAGTAACATATGAAGTTGCAGGAAACATAATATTGAAAGCTAATTTCTTAACAGATGGCAGTCATGCCTACTTCACCCGTGCTGACCTACATACACTTTCCTTAACTTTTATTAATATTCAACATTTCACTGACCGTTTTCCACAATTCTGCAGTAAGTGATACTTTTAGCATAAAAGGTCTGAGAAACTCATTCAAGTACATCTTTTTTACATTATAAAATATAGAATGCATAAAGGAGGAAAACACCTTTACAAAGCTTATGCCATAAAATGACACTTTTGACATAAAACTGTCTTTTCAAAGACTGCTCGAGATTGAAACTATGTACAAAGTTTTCATCAAGTCTTCACAACAAAGCTTTAAGTTTTCAGACATTAAACATTTTCATAATCGATTTCTTCTAGAAAAAATACACCTGTGCAATACAGACAGTTAAAACAGCCACTGAACTGGATTGCATTATTTTGTTCTATGCATTTAATTGTGATAAGGGAGAAAAATTAAATGCGTGTAGAAGAGGAGCTGGAGGAGGAATGTAAAAAAAATTACTGTCAATAGTAATTTAAGCCAAGAAAATTTAAAATTTCCACATAAAATGCATCTCTTTCTCCTAAGCATTATGTTATACTGTTCATGAAAGCACATCATAAAATATGTCAAAGATATTCAAGTCTTTTACTTTTGTTACTCCAAAATTGCAAGGTTTTACATGGAATGTCACATTAAAGTAAATCTTGGAATGACAGATGGCAGCTGGAAGGATTACATTTGGAGAAGATACATCATCAGCATTTGCAGTTTTCCACTCTTCCCTTTCCTACTAAAAAGTAAGAAAATAAGTCAACTGTCTGTCCTAGCAGCAAACAAACAAGGTGGCCAGGGGAGCCAGCAGTCCCCCAGCTCTTCTTTCAGACTGTCATTCTCAAACATACTCACTTGTCTGACTGCTCATCAGCATCTGGGGAAAAGAGCGAGGTAGTACAAGCATATTTTCACTTCACGTGCAATGGAGAGATACTGCAAAAGTACTCTTTCGGAAAGACTTACAGACCTTCCTGGAAAACAGGTGAACTTCTGTGTAACAGACTTTTTATGGATTAAATTTATGAGCAGCATTTTGTGTTTAGCAACATAAAGATGTGGAGAAAAGTACAACATGTATCCGATTGCCTGACAAAACTCTGAAACCCTGTGCATACCAGAAGAGATTGAAAAAGACAAATAATTCCTGTTTTGACTGAAGGACCAGCCTCCTGATGGCCCTCATCATAATCATCTTTCAGAGTAGAAAACTCACACTAGTTGGAAGACACATAAAACAGTAGTTATTGCAGCTATTTCCACTTTTTCCTCCAGAGACATTGAAAGATTGTCTCTATTGTTTTATTACAGTACCAGTTAGGTAGATTAACAGCAAAGGCAATCACTGCTTCAAATCAGTAACCAAACTAGAAAATAGAATACAATGACAAAATAAGCAGGATCTCCTGTCACAGTCCAGTATTGTTTGCATCACTAAGAGATTCTAGGAATAGATTGCTTATCATACTGAATGGATATCATACTTTTTAAAAGGGGAAAGTGCAGAAACAGAGTACAGTACAACACAACACATTTCCTGAGCACCTGGTGTTGTATTCCACCCCTTCATTTTGATCAGCTGAATTGAAATGTTGTTGAAGCTACATGCCAGTTCATTTAGGAAGCCCACACCTCAAAATCCAAATAATTTCTATTTCTGTCAAGTACAAAAAAGTTATTGAATTACTTGGAGAGAAAGATTCTCATCTCTCTCCTTATGTGTCTCTCCTTTCAGCACCATCAGGGTTTTGAATAAAGATGTTGAAAATGTGACAAATGGGAGCCACATGCCAGGCTCTGAACACTATTCAGTAAAAGTTGACCACATCTTCGTGTTTCCCAGCACATCCACCCTAAAGCGCAGTTCATTTAGGCAGACACAAAACTGCATTAAGAGCTTTAGCAGTTCACATTTTGCTTTCATGCGACTAACATCCCAGCCACACGAGTTCTGACCTACTATCAGTCACAAAACTGTTCAAAAATTCAGGATCATTCCCAAAACCAGAATGTAACTTTGCCTTTACTCCCTATGGCATCCAGCAACTCATTTTGAAGAGTCTGTTATTTGCTTTTGTGGGTTTAAAAGCATACAGTGCTTTTAAATCATTAAGAACTTCCAGTAAATGCTACAACATGCTGGTTTTGCTGTCTTGTGTAGAGGGATCTGACTTCATACTAATTTTGCCTGGGAAATCCACCAACAGCTTAAACACAGTTCACATCTCCTGTTGCCCCACTCCCTGTGCCTGCGATAGTTTTCTAGAGCCAGGTGAGGACGTGGAAAAAGCATGAAACATTTGGAAGTTTAAACCACCAGCTTACCACCTTTTATAGCAAATTTAAGGGGCTCAAACTCACCAACAAGTGCAGGAATTGTCAAGTTGGATGTTATGCGTTAAGCATGAGAAAGCAAACATATGTGACAAATGCATTTCTTCCCATGTGAATGTAATGATTCTCAGCTAATGTAGCTAAATTAAGTCACACATTAGTTATGTTTGAACAGAGCAGAACAATTAACATTTTGTACATAAGCAACCATTGTTTTTTTTATATTCAGAACCAATTCTAGGGACGCTGCAGGCCTGACTTTTCTTCAGCTGAGCAAGCAGCAACATATTTCAACAACATCCAGTTAGAGTAATCAGCCTTCATGGCCACATGCGCAGAAACAGGGTAATTCACAGGTAGCAAATTAAACCATATGAAAGCAAACAGTTCAAATTGGGTTGCCACAGTTTATCCAAATACACTGAACAGCCTTCCATTTGATCTTCCCTGTAACAGACTGAATTAGGACTAGTTCACTACTAGTAACAGAAATAAATAAAAAGTAAATAACAATCATCAGTTCTTGTTCTCACAATCATTTCAGGGTACTCTGAAATACAAATGCATACAGAAATATGAGTAGTCCTTTTGTGACAGCAATAAAATATTCGTCACAAAGGAAGGTGCAACTTCCTTACCCTGAACTTTACGTTAGTATGTTTCATACCAGTTAGTCTGTTTTCACAAGCAAAGACCTTGCTAAGGATACCTTGTTAGACCTCAAATCTGCTCATAAAAAAAAAAAAAGAATTAAGGTCTGTTGTTCTCAGACTCCAGCTTAATGACAGGAATTTTACTAATAGTCAGTAAAAAACTTCCTGTTGCTGCAAGGCTGACAGACAATTAAAGGTCACTACCTATTAGGATTTTACTGGCCCCATGATAGAGGGTATCTGGAGGCTGAGGCAGAAGCCCCCTAGCTCTGAGTCACCGCAGAGCCTCAATAGATCTGAGCATTTCACTCCACACCTACATCACTTGGGCTGTCTTAGCTGGCAACTGTACTAAGATCCATCAGTGTTCCACCTGCCTGGGAGACTCAGGTGGACCACACCTTCCTCTCTCTTCAGCAGCTGTATTGGCTTGATCAGGCTAAGAATTTCTGCAGCACCTTCCACAGAGAAACCCACTGTTTCTGCTGGTCATAGAGCTGCTGTGTTTACAAAACCTATGCAAAGTATATTTACATACATTTTCCATACATACATCTACACTGATGCTATCACCTGGTTCAAGTGCTAATGATCCTTTTTTAATTAAGTCTGGATATGCACCTTTACTTTTTCTATCACATTGCCTTTATGTTTTAAATGCACACATCATATCTAGCACATTGCAGTGAGATTTCTGGGCTATAAGCTAAATAAAACGTGATGCATAGTTATGTAACTGAAAAATATAAATTTCTCTTCCCACAGGTTACAATTCTAACAGCACAGCTGGAACATCACCCACACAGCCAGACATCCAGGCAAGAGACAGCATTAGTGGTTCCTTATCCCTTGTAAGCTAATAGTAAAAGGGCCACCAGTGTATAGCCAAAGATCCCACTTCAGAAGCATTCCTTAAATTTTGTGCTGCTAGCCATGAATTAATCAGGTATGAAGATGTAACAAGATAAATCCCAAAATATTCAAACTGTCTAAACAGATCCATATTAAACCTGTGGTTTGACCAACAAGCTTTGCAGAGGTATTTCTATCCTCCTTCATCAGGACTTCAAAGAAAAGAAAACTGTTATAATCACATACACTGAATTGCATTTCAGATTTAATGGATGTTTTCAAAACCCTTAATTTTTTTTTTCTTCAAACATATAAAAGAGGCAAGACACTACTGACAGGAATAAAATGAAATACATTTAGAAATAAGATTTTAGCCTAGTTGTGTTTTACAGAACCCTGAAATCTAGTCACAATTTGAAAATTTTTAGTTCTGCTTTGAAAGATACATGTATTATGCAAAGCCCAATATCTGATTTTAAGTGCAGAAATAGGAAGTTGTAGTAAGTTATCACTGATGTCTTTCTTTCATTCCTTCTATTTCTCTAAGGCCTGTAGTTTTGTCCTCTACATCTTTCAGCTGTACTGTCTTCTGTGCTTCCTAGTACCATACAGAGATGATGACTATTGATACATGGTGTGACTCTCCCACCACTACATTCACTTTACAGCGTATTTCAGTGATACTGCTTTGGTACACTGACAAGCTAAGAGATAGTATTTAGGAAGGTTTATGTGTTTCTTATTTTGATAAATACTTCTGTGATATTCTTCAAAAATCTTCCATCTGAAATACAACTGCAGGAAGAAAACAAGCCTAAGAATGCAGCCAGAACCAGTGAGAGCTTGCAGGCATATGTGGGGGTGGGAAGAGAACAGCCTCAAATGAAAAATGAAGTTTCTCATTGCAAGTGTCTTGAAGAAGACATCTCAATTTTGTCAAGTGAGATTTAATGATACAGTGTAAAACTACTTCAGTGGGGAGAGGCGTTGATTTCCCCTCCCCTTTCATTTCATGAGCCAGCTTCGTTTGTTATTGCAGCTGTTACAGTTCCTTACAGTCAATGCTTTCTTTAGCTTGGTGTTTGGGCATTTTTCTTCTCCTAGTTTCCTTTTTACCATGTAAAATGAAATGAGCATTATTTTTCAGGTTGATGTATTAGGTTATGGCAATTGTTGCTGGTAGAAGTGATATATATACACCACCCTTGAAAAGAGACTTATTTTTGCCAAATGTATCAGTCCCTATAATATAAATTTATTTAGCTTCATGTATACCACCAAGCTATACACTTTAGAATAGGATGTGCAATTTCTATAAACTTAGAAAAAATAAAGACAGCCTTTTTCACACCAGATTGTAAATCATCCTGATGAAGACTAGAGAAAGGGCAAGTGTTTTACAACATTTAACATAAATTCAGGATATGGACTGACACACTTTTCTCTATAGCATCTGGTATTGGCCAGTGCCAGAGAGAGGCAGAGAGAAGCACAGAGCACATCCATTGCAGCAGCCCCTGCAGCCTGGTCACCAGCATTCTTCCACCAAGGAGTGTCCAAGTACAGGGGAGATTGAAACCTCAAGACTCGCAAGGGGAGATAGTCACAAGGGAAGATGTTGAATCATGCTCTTAACAGCTGTTACTTAGCATTCATCACNCCAAGTACAGGGGAGATTGAAACCTCAAGACTTGCAAGGGGAAATAGACACAAGGGAAGATGTTAAGCATTCATCAATTTCAAATTAGTGTTTTGTTTTAGATTTACTTGA
The DNA here is from genome assembly GCA_013396975.1 of Bucco capensis. NCBI lineage: Eukaryota > Metazoa > Chordata > Aves > Piciformes > Bucconidae > Bucco > Bucco capensis. The sequence goes on along the minus strand of VWZO01009494.1, from coordinate 1,391,802 downwards.
TAATGTATGGCACTGGAAAAAAAAGAAAACCCAAAACCATATGCAAAAGTTTTAAAGGTGAAGTATAAACCAGAGTTTGACCAGCTAGATCAAATATCCTTTTAGATTCAGGGCCTAAGTGAAAGCATGAATCATGGCCTGAGGAAAGAGTAATTTTGCACTTAGAAGACATTAGAAAAATTTCGTCATAGGATGATTTTGAAAACAGGCAAGTGAACATCCTCACTTTTCAACCACCTGCCAGCAGGATTTGGGCTAGTAAGAATAGAAAACCTTGTCTCCAAGTTTGATGTACTTCAGTATTTCTCTAGAAAACTGACCAATATTGTCTACTTCTGCAGAATCATAGAATTATCACAGTTGGAAAGGACCTTCAAGATCATCAAGTCCAACCCATGCTGCAAAAGCCAAGATGATTTAACTGGAGCAGTAAACCCTCCACTTTCCTTACAGCCAGACAGCCACAGTCCTTCCTCATCCACTGCTGGCCTCCCTTCTCTTCTCTCCAGTACATTCTCCAACAACAATGGGTAGAATAGAAATAAAAATGCATGCTGTCAAGGTCTGATTTCTATCAAAACCAAAATGTTTATCAGTATTTCAGACACAGCTGTGCACACTCATACGGTTAGTCATACAGCAAAGATAACACACATAGAAGAAAATTTCCAGGTTTAGGAGTGTGCTGTGGGAAAAAAAACAACAACAACTCACTTTTACTTACATTTTCATTCCTTTGTTTACTTAAAGAAAAGCCTGAAGATCATAAATCCTGAGTTTAACCAATGTTCATTTAAAAGTCTTTGGTAGTTACTTCTTATAAAATGTATTATGGGAAGCAAATTATTGCCTGATGTTTAGAGTGTGGCAGTTAGCACTTTTGTGTATTTTATGGCCTCTTATCTTTCTCATTAAAAGAACAGAAAGGAAGGACACAGGAGAGCTGTGTAGGACAGGTAGATTCTGTCACCCCCAGATAATGACAGAACACTAGAAAAAACGAAATTGTGGTCATTATGGGCTGCCTGAAGGACCAGCAAAAAGTAATCTTGTCAAAATGTTTAATTTTGAGATTTTATTTCTTAATGTTATTAGATTGCCTGACAATAGTCTGCTAAACACGATTTAAATTGCAAAAGCAAATTAAAGCAGCATATGGTTAAATTGAAGGTTTTAAGGAGAATTTAACCATGGGATTAGGAAGAGCTGTTAATGACCCACTTGGAATTAAGGCTGCCTGGCCTTAAGTGTTGCATAGTGCTCACTCAAAAAGGGTTAGGCAAAAGGGAACTGAAAAAACTGCTAAATCTTCACCTAATAAATTAATAAAACACCAACAAACTGTGAAAGGGAAAAGCTTTTATGCTTCACAAGTACAACCAGAAGCAAATTAGTACCCTGTTACAATTGCACATTTCTGGTTCAGTAATTTAGTTCTATGTATGTTGCACACTTCAAAATTTAGTTTTAAAAATTACTTTTTCAGTATTTTAACCGAAATCCATGGAAATGCAGTTTACAATAGGTCATACACAGAATATCATCATATTCTGAGAGTAGTAACAGTTGTGACATTAAAAACCGGAAGTAGGATTATGCAATGCTATATAAATTATTACTTAAGCAAATATGTGCAGCTGTCTGTGAAAGTACTGTTTTGCTAAGCTAAATTTACTACCAAATATCCACATATAGTTGATTAGATTTTAATGAGAATCAGCCTTCTTGCTATGGTTTTGTAACTAAAAAGCACATCTCCACAGTAGACAAGATTCACAATTTTCTCTTACAAATTACTTTTGGCTATGCTAGTTACCTATTTCAGGCACTTAAGTTCATAGTTTTTCCCAAGATAGGAAGCAGTAACTACTAAAGATCCGAATTTTCTCTTGTCCCCTATTATTCAAACTTTTGATTCCTTATGCTTGTATGCAGAGAAAAACAGCAACTGCTGTGTGTCTTGTTCCAGAGACAATCAGATTGGTTACCCTGTGTTTTAGCCATGTGCCGCCTTACTGGCATTACAAGAAGGATCTTACAAAATAAGATTCTGCATTTTGCTTCCAGAAAGTGATTGAGATAATCCAGATTCTTACCACTGACAATGTTTTCCTCACACTCTCACTGAGCAGAAGCAGACACTTTAGATCTGGAGGTCACGAGCTCAGTCAGTCCTTTGATATAAATTGTTTTTTTTTCCTTACAGAAGCCATGAAAGCTTGCCCCTCATTTTAAAAGTAGCTCTAAGATACCATCTCTGTCCTTTAGTATATGTTTGAACATATGTTTCAATCAGCCTTATCTTCAGAACACCCAGCCATCCACAATTGTAAGCAAATATGTAAGTTATATACCTGTAAGACCCACAACATCCTACCTGTCCTGTAAGCCCTATAATACTAACATAATAGCCATATGTTAAAAAGACCAAGAATATATTTTTTAAAAGTTAGAATGCAGCACAAGTAGCTAGCCAGAAAGTTCAAGTGCATTATCAATATCCCTACCTCAAAAAAGAAATAACTTGTTACGTATTCAGGATGCACTGTGAGTACATTTACATGCTATCAGAGAAAATTAAAGGCCACAAGTGCCATGACTAGCAACATGACTTTGGACTGAATTTCCTCCCGATGATAAATCTCACAATTAGTAAAAACTCATGCAAAACACACATCCACCAGCAATATGAGAAGTTTTCCAGTATCTCTGGTAACAACCTCAATCTTGGCAAAGTCCTATCTTTGGCTGCAGTTGTGTAGAGGGCATTTCAGAATGAGACACAAAGCACAAAGTCTGATGGCACTATGGATGAGAGGGGCCCTTCCTGACTTGGTAAGTGACTAGTGGAAACCCCAAAACTTAAGATTAAAGGGAACTCAAACACAGTACAACCCAACAAATGGTATTTTTTCCCCAGTTTCCTCAAAAGTAACACCACTTCACAGCATTTTTGAACAACTACCCTCATCTCAGCAGAATATATGGTTATGTTAGCAAAAGTTCAAGTTTACCTATGCCATTTCCTTGGAACATCCTTCTAGACATACAATCAAGCACAACGTATCATCCCAAAAGAGGACTGAAGTGCTGCCTCTGCCAGCTATGCTATAGTTCTCTCCCATTCTCTACTGATGGAGTGGTTCATCATAGCAAGCAACTTCTTTCATCATGTCTCCTCCAGGCTGAAACAAGCTCCACATCAAATTCTGCTTTCCTATAGGGATAGCATCACATTCATTATATAAGGAAAACTTACAGTGAGTGGCTAGTCTCTCAGTGCCAACTATGAAGAATCCAAATCTCTTCTTTTATAGCAGTGAAAGTCTGAGCAATTCCATTAGGCAAGATGTGCAAACTCACATGGGTCTGGTGTTGGATCTAAAAATCAAACAAAAATATCAGATGAGAAATAAAACTTCTTGCTACATTGTCCTTTCATACCTGGGAAGCATGGAGTACAATATATGAACATCTGGAAAAATTTCTGCTTGTTTTTGTGTATTCTGCCTCCCAAATATTTCCCTAAAATATTGCATCTACAGCTACATCTTCCTCTCCTGAAAGGTATGTATTAGAAGTTCAGGTTAGCAACCTTCTCTATAACTAAGCAACCAAGTTAAAACTTAGTCTGATACGCTAATAGAGCAATGCATTTTGTAACACAAATCTTTCTTGCCGCAAGGATCCAGAATTCGGCACAACTGCATAACTCTACCGAAGGTGTAAGAAACTCATTATACATTTTGTCAGCACCAAAAAAGAGATGCTGGGGGTACTACTCTGACAAACTCCTCTCTATTTAAATATTGCTTTGAAGCAAGCAACATGTTGTTTTGACATTCAGTCAAATGCACTTCTTCTGAAGACAATGCAATTTTACAGTTTTAGTAGCCTGCAGGACTTCTCCAAACAATATGGACACTAACAAACAGAAGTCACTTATGACAAACTTTAATGTGCTCAACACAAACTAAAATGGATCAATAGTTTAGCCTCTATGTTCATAGACTGTATGTTGCTTCACTCCAATTGTAAGATTTTAATTTCTGTTGCACCAAGTCAGTTCTTATACCACCTTGATGATAATCTTTCCAAAAGCCTGTAATCAACACCAGACAAAACAGTGGCTGGGTACTACATATCATTTACTGTTTATAAAACCTAACACATCATTAAGCTTCCTCTGGTGCTCTGATCTTTGTTCCAGATCAACATAAGAAACAGAATTCCTCAAATTATTTGTAGTCTGGATTTAAAACTTATCCCGTTATAATTTATAACTTTTTCTTAGTTATTATTTCTATATACTGCCAAAAGACCACACAGCTTAATTTCAGTAATGGAACTTCTGCATTTCTTGAATTATTGACATTCCAGCCCTTATTTAGTGTTATTCTTAAAGTGTTAGCATATTTTCCAATTGAGTTTTCACTTCTGAGTTTTGAGCAATATTTTTCCCTTCTCTTACCAGTTGTCTATATGTAATAACTCCTAATTCCATGTTTACATCCAATTCTTTGCTTCTTCTGTATGCTACAGTACTGAAAATACCACCACCCCTAGTCTGGAGTTTAAACATCTGTGATTTAATTTTAGTTTGTTTGTTGGTTTTTTGTTTAATATATAAGCTTGTGTATTCTTAATATTTGAATTATTAAGAGTAGAAGATTTAAAAACTAGAGTGAGAAGGAATACTTGATGTGTTAACTTTGATATTTTAGATTAATTTAAGGTTCTTTCATGTGTGCTGCCTTTTAAGCAGAGAGACCTAAAATAGCTATTAATATAAGAGCCTATTGACATTTTTAGCCTGTAGGAGCTTGCAGTAGGCAGACACAGCTGAAATAATAATATATCTGAGTGATGAACCAGCTTTACAATTTTGTTACTCAAGACTTCCCCAAATCTATGGCTGGCATTTTTCCCAGAACTCAAAGCAAGCTGTTCTACATTTAAAACTTCCAGTTAATCACATACTAAACATTTCTCATAGTAATGACAACAAAAATCACCTTCTGGTAAGTCTTTAAAAAAATACCTAGCTCTGACAAATAGGGACTGTAATTATTTGTGTTATTTGCATGAACAATATAACAGATATTGGAAAAAAATCTGATACAGGTTAGAGACAATCATATTAGTCACCAGGAGTTTATCACATATCACATTGAAATAGCAGGGACCCTAGAGGGCCCCCAAAGGAACATGACAGATGCAAGGAAACACAACTGAAGCATTGTCCTTCACCAAGAACACTAGGCCATCAGGAGTTCTGTAGTAACTTTCAAAACACATGATGGCCTAAAAAATAATCACAATCCCCAAAAAAGCAAGAAAAATAATTGAGCTTTTCACTACAGCCCATAAGGTCAGATCTTATACAGCAACTCCACAGGTCAAGGGACAGGAAATGGCAACTGCCATTTCCATCATTTGAATCTCAAAGCCTTTATTTAGTCAAGTTATCCTTAGCTAAACAATTTATCTCACAAAAAAAAAACCCACCCTAGATTTTTAAAATTTTTTAGGTAGCCTCTTATGTAAGAGTTTGGCATGGTCTTCACAAATGCAGAATTCAGGAACTCCGTGTCACCAGAGACAAATCAAATGCAGGGGCCTTAACTTTGAATGGTGTTTCTAAAGTATCTGAGAAGTCCAGCAGGTTGCTGAGGCTTTTATTAACCACTTAGTCACCCCATTAAGCCAACTGATGCTTTGGTTGTTTCCAAGTCTTTACCCATTTTTAGCGCACACGAGTCTTCCTCATCCAAAAATGAAATTTTCCTTACAACTAGCTGGTCCAAAAAAGGGTCTGTGTTCCCCATTGCTCCCCAAAACACTGGGTTGCACTGACCTGACCAGTGAGCATGGGGATGCACTCATTATTTTGTTTCTGAATATTTTGCAATACAGGTGCACTCTTTCTAAAATCATCTGGAAAATCCAGACCAGCCTAACAGTACTGCTGACTGATAGATAACTTTTTTTTGTGCTTGTGAAATGAAAAAATAATCCACACTTGTACAGACATTAGAAAAATTCCAGAGCCTGATACATTGGAACAGTGTAAACTGAACAGTAAAACATCTCAGTGGGTGACTACAGCAACATGTAAACTCATTTAAAGCAGAACAGAAAAAATTAATAATATGGTACCCAAGGAAAAAAAAAAAAGAATGAACATGCAATCATTGGCCTTTTAACAGCACTATAATTCAATAAGCTGTTGTGTACAGTATTAGACCCAAAGAAGCTACGCATTTCTAAGTATTTCTGGAAAATCCTACCAGGAGTGTAACAAAGACATAAGTAATCTGGCAAAAGGGTGTAATTTGGTGTAAATCTGCAGCAAGTAGAACTGGGCCCTTGGGGAAGAGCCAGCCAACGCTCTCCCTTCTCAAAGTTAGTCATTTATTTCTGCTACAGCTCCTACCAAAACCAGTAGCAACATGATTACAGAGTAGAACATGAGTGGGAAATGCATCCAGTTAATAACTAGCCAGGAAAAAAGCCAAACTTCTAGCCACATTGTTTGCTGAATCAGTTCACTGCATGAATGTGCTGCCAGCATATAGGAGATAAAAAGCACAAATCAGGCAGCTGCAGACAAGAAGGGCAGAGCAGAACTATCACTTCTGGAAGCAACAAAGGATTATGCTGGTTTACACTGAAAATGGAACTAGGAACAAAGCAACTGGGAACCCTAAGCAAGCAACTTATCCAAAACATCCTGCAACAGACATGCCTTCTAGAATTCAGAGTTTAATGAATGAGAGCAAAAGCTAACAGTAATGTCAAGACTGCCTGAAACCAAACACTATAATCTATAATATCTAGTTTGCATGATGGATAAGATATCTACAAGTTTCATTATATAGTGCTAGCATTAATTACTCAGAGCTAGATACAGCTTTCAGAATTGAATAGCTCCTCCTCAGCTTTTCTGTCTTTCAAGGAGGGAAAAATCTCTCTGTTAGAAGCAGCACAAAGTTGCATGTTACCACAGAGAAGCAGGAAGTAAACCAATAAAAGGATTATGTTAGAGTCTCCAACACTCGTTCAGAACTCCTGTTTTCAAGAGACCAATTGCTTTCCTCTTCCACCACTCTGGTTCCAGATACAGCAGGTGACTGAAGCATGCTTACCTGTTCCTTTCCAAACTAAGCTATGTTATTGCTTTCTTAGCAGACTACTGAATCTTGCTTGACCCATGTTTCCAGTGAAGCTGTTACCTTTACCAGTAAGCTGCCCTGGTACCCATATGCTTCTTCATGTATTGCCTAGCTAAGTACCACAGGGGAGGAAGAAGAGGATCAACACACATGCACCCTGACCCTTCCCTGCAGCCACTGTATTTGCATGTCATACATGAGGGGGTCCAAAATTGGTATGGCTAGGCTTCGCGAACGAAGATCCAGGGAGGGCTCCATCCACACTCCTCATCAGCGCCTTTTCCAAGCGCGCTGATAAAAAGAGGATAGCGGATAGCACCCTTGAGCCTGCGCAAGGGATTTTTTTTAGGTGAGACACAGCATGCGCAGAGCTGGACCCACCCTTTAGTCCTAAGGTTCATCTGCCAGGGCCTAGCAAGCTTGGACGCTGGCAGCGAGGTCCTTAGGACATAGGTTTTATTAGAGTGTCCTTCTCTTAGATGGAAGGCCTCACAGGGCTAAACGAGCTCCATCTGTCCGGGTTTGGAATCAGAGTTGTCCTTTTCCTAGGATGACTGCCAGAAGGCTAATGAGCACACCCTACCCATACAAGGATTATAGGAACATGAGTATCACTCTCCACACTTTACTGTGGGCAATGAGTTTAATGCTCCCTCTGCTGTTGGCACAGTTATCGCACCAGGGGCCACAGGAGACCCCAAGTGATTTTCAGACTGTGCCTGGGGTCCAAAACTATGGCAGCAGAGACTGCAGCATTCAGAACTCATTCAGAACCAGAGGCATGAAATGAGTTCTCTCTGCTGCCTTCTTAGACCCAATAAGGATCTAAAAATAATTAAGAGTTCCATGCAGCAGGCTCCAGGTTCCCTCTCTGAGCTGATAACAGGCTTCAGGCACAAAATTTTACTGACAGCTTGAAACGTGTTCTACATATTCAGCATTTCTGTTCACCTTCATTTTATAAGTCATTAAGTAATGGAAGTACCCACAATTTATCTACAATTCAGGGAGTTAAATTAAAAGAAAAGCGCCACTGCTGTAATGACAAATCCTTCCACTTTCCCTCAGCCTTTAACTGCAAACTCCCTTCCCTCTTCCCCAAAACATCACCAGGCTGGTGCACTCTACCCATCTTGTCTCTGGTTTCATCCATGCTCTTCTTTTCTCTACTGAGATGAACTCTTAACTTTTAACAGTTCTCTCAATTTCTAAGAGTTCTAGTTTACTTCATCCCTGTCTTTGGTGAGTGAGGAAAAGAAGAATAATGCTACTTATGGAAAAGAACATATTTCTCAGACCATATGAATTATTGAATGCCACATTAGAGCTGAAGAGATGGGCTAGCTAAGAGCCCAAGTTTGCCTGTATTAGGGCTGTGCATGCACTCCAGAAGTGCCAGCTGGAGCTCTGCCAGGAAGTACTTACCACACTGAACAAGACCAAAGGCAGCATGCCTCAGCTGCTTCTGTCCTCTGACCTACCATTTCTTAGGTGCACATCAGGCTGGATAAAACAGGTTAAAGGAACTATGTCTATTTGTTGTTTAGGAGATTTTAAAGCAAGTCTCCCAGTGTGCACTGTTCTGCACTGGAACATCCATGCTGTATTGCTAGCTGAGCTTCCACAGAACAGAAAGGTTCCCCACTGTCAGTGCAGGCCTAAACAAGCTTCATTTAGCCACTTCTGATAAAGCACAAAATCAGCAAACATATTGTCATTAAGATTTTTTTTTCCTTCTAGAGTAACACACCAAGATGTGAATTAATGGCATCAAAACCAAGAATGAATAGTGGAGGCACTCTGTATACTGGATCAGTCACTCTTACAGCAGACATTTTTGTCTTAAAACTCTGCCAATCACCACAGTCTATTTAGCACAGATGAATATTAAAAAAACCAACCAAAAAAAAGCAAAACCAAACAAGAAACAACAAATACACACAACATCCATCTACTATGGATAAATACATTCTTACTACTGTGCCTTAACTCTCGTGAGTAGAGCAGAGTGACCTAGAACTTCATGAGGCTTTTGCTACTTGAGCTGTTCCACTCCGAGGCAGCAGCAATCAGATATAGGCATGGCAGGACAGGGCAGGGCTGCCTGCCATGTGTGGCTGCACAAGTTCGGAGCACCAAAGAGCCTCTCACCCTCTCTCCACATTTAAAACCATCATGTAAGGTGCAGTGAGCAGAGACATGCCGCATGCTGCCTTTTAAGAAATTAGTAGAAAAACCCATACAAGCAGAAGGATGGAAGAACACTGCAGATTAGCCAAAGCAATCATGGCATTAGTATGGGAAAGCAAGCATGCAGCTATGGTAGCATTACATGACTGTCCACTAAATCTGGATCTGGGGATTAGCAGGAGAGAAAAAATACCAGAAAAAGGTGATTTGTTTTCTTGTCACCAGTAATACTGGAGAGATCTTATTCTTCCCTCCAAAATTAGAACACCTACGTAAGCATAACTCCTTTTCCTCTTAGTTTCACAAGTATGCATAGAAACCCACAAACAAATAAAAACACATCATCAGCCTCATGTCAGGAAAGCTGAGGCCTAAACATTCACAAAACTTTAATGAAAGCATTAATTAAAAAGCAACTATGATAAAACAACAAGATCTAGAGTAAATATATATCATCCTCCAGGTTCTACCACAATATACACATACAATCCTGCAGAAGCTGCAACCTATTCACAGTAAGATTATTCAGAGCATTTTTCCAACAGAAAAAAAATTAGATGTGGCCAGTTGTGATGCCTACAAATTCCAGAATCTATTTATTTACCAGATGCCTTTCTCTACATCTGGTGACCTACAAAATTGCCTCAGCTGTAGCAACAGCTACAGAAACACTCTGGCAACAGCTACCACTATATCTGTGACTTCATGGGGAAAGAAAATGATATATAAATATTTTCAGTTATATATATTTTCACTAAAATCCAACCTGAGGTCTTTTAATATATACCTATAAATACATAAAGTCACACTTAAAGTGAATGCTTTCACAGTCTCATGGAATGATTCACATATGTCAGCTCTTCCCTTTTCTCCTTGTACTTTATGTATTTCCCCGCTAACACGAAGCTATATTCTTTCTAGGTGTTCAAGGTTACTAAGTTACAGTAAGAGAACAGAATGGGGCAGTGTGGAAGGAAATCTAAAGATTATTTATTTGGCAGGACTTCAAACAATTGATCCAGCTATAACTCAAGAGATTTGATAAAGAGGCATTAAAATAACAAGGAGAAAGATAAGTGAAACACTAGGGTACTCAGAGTCACTCAGCAGGACTCTCATTCATGAGACAAGGACACTGACCCTCTAGGACATGAAACATCCAAGACTGGATTTACAGATGAAAGAGAGAAGTGAAAGTTGTGCAGCACCCACACAATCTTCACCTCTAAACTCACTGCATGAGCAAAAGAAAATGAGGATGTGGCCAAGGAGGACTCTTATCTCTGATCACTTGATAAAGGACTGCAAGTCCTAACACAGATGAGAAGATGAGAACAGGGGTCAGGCAGACAAGTAGTCTGCCCTGGTAAACAGGCTTGACCAGATAAAACATTTTGAGGATTTCTGAACTTTTTAAAAAAAAAAAATCTAACAACAAAATGCCTCACCCTTGGGCCTATACTACAAAACTACTGAACTTAATTAAATAGAAGTCTAGATACCACAAGGGGGACAGATTCCTAGTGGCTAAAACACGTAATTGAAATGTACATGCTATTCAGAAAGCTAGTGGAGGCAGGGACGATACACATCTACACTACTTAAAACTGTGATAAGGCTTAAAAACTCCAAACACCACTGCAAAAGTATGAACAGAATCTGACTGAGTGCAAACAAAGCAATTTAAAAAAAAGTCCAGCCCTGCTCAGAGTACTGAGAGTCTGCAGTAGATTCCAAGAAACTAGCCTTAGTACAGATTTTGTATTATTAGAATGAAAAATATCACAGCAAATTGAGCATTACAGGAGATAAACTTCTCTGACTCAAGTGAGCAATAAGCAAGAGGAACAGTTTCAATAGTCAAGTAGGCTGAGAAATCCAGACTTTCTAAATTGATAATGCTGAGCTGCTGTTTCATTAAACATGCAGAAACAAATCTGGAAATGTCTCATGGGATGCCATGTGCAGTAGACCATTTGCAAGATGAAACAGGCCTAACTGGAAAAATAGCTTCCCCTTCCCTCTCAAAAAGGCAGAGAAGGAGTTGACTAAAGAAGTTGCACCTCATATGTTAAATTACAGGAATAAAGTTAGTTTTTTTGGAAGTTTCAAAGGATATTAAAAACAAAGTTCTTCAACCACACATCAAAACTAAATGAAGAAATTACCTGGCAGTGAAAATTTCTTAGTAAAGAAACAAAGACAGGATGTCTGCTATGAAACATGCCTGGAAACTATCATGACCAGCATGGAATCAAAAAGTAAAAGCTTCCTGAACATGAGTTGAGGAAGCTAGATGATGCTGCTACAGATTTCTGCAAGAAAAGGCAGATTAAATATAGTTGAAAATAAAACTTCCATGCATTCTCAAGTGACTGTACCCACTTCACCTCTAGCAAATACAAACATTTTAAAACCATAATCTTATAAAGCAGATTAAAAAAAAAGGAGTGGGAGACATTCTATGATGGCAGGAGAACAAATCAAATATCTGTCCTTACAGTTGGAGGTGAGGGGAGAAAAGAGAATCAGCCCCACTACTGATAAGTAACATGCAAGATTTCTGATTAAGTCAGAAGGAAATACCAAAGTCAATAGAGACAGATTAACTTTTAAAAAAAATTAAAAGACAAAGGAAATCTAGACCTGACAATTGCATTAAAAAACCATAACAAAGCTGGCAATGATCTTACATAGCAGAAGAATCACAAAGGGACTAAGGGACTGGCCACAGAAAATTATACAAAAAAGAAATTCAGTCTGGACATAGATCACTGGAAGAGGTTTCCAAGAATTATCTTGGGACTACTTTTATTTAATAGTCCTAGTAATGGGCAAGAGAATCAAGATGTCTAATCAAAACTGCTGCTGACAAAACATGTAGAAGTATCTCCAATGCACCAAATGACTCACCAGGTGGGAGGATCCATATGAATGGAAGCAGCCACAGGGAATGCAGTTCATCAGTCCTAAAGGCAAGGTCAGGACCTGAGGAGTAAGAGCAGAAGTTCTTTTCTGACAGCTGGAAGGGACTAAGAAGGGGAAGATACATATTTGAGCCAATTACACATTTACTCCATCAACAATTTCATGAAAGTGTGAAACTAGAAAAAAGCTACCCTTGACAAAGTAAGGTGTTTCCTACTGAGACATACAGGGAAGCATTTAAAATAAAGTCATTGTGCTAGGCACTGCCAGCATCTAATCTTGTCAGGAAATAAAAAAATACAACCTAAGACACCCCGAGATCAACGTAAGCTTGGGCAAGTAAGATTGACAGCAGAATATTGTCTTGAAGAGCACACCTAGTCAGCCACATCACAAGATTCTCTCTGCAAGTCTAAACGCAAGTCTCCTAGACTGGTGGAAAGGGAGCATCTCCCTGATGTAAATAGAACAGAGAAAGTTAACCAGTTTACAAAGGCTCAGAGGGAATGCAGATGCTCTTAGAAACACTGAGACAATATCAGTTTTAGCCAGGTGTACAAACTGGTCATGGATACACTTAGTCAGAATCCTGAAAAGAAGTTTTAGTCAAAGCAGGGAAGGTTTGAAATAATTTGTTAATGGGACACCTGGAGCCAAAGCTCTGACTATTTTAAGATGATGATTAGTCACTTTACAAAACAGAATATACAAACATATTGACTGCAACAAATATTGAACGCGAGTATCCAGGAACTCTTTCAGTCCCATGACGTGTCAATACAATCCCTTTCAGCAAGGAAGTCTCTATATACCACTTACCAATGCTACTATTGCTGATTTAACCTGGGCTGCAAACTGACCTTAATAATCAATCTAGTTTCCATTAATAAAAATAAATTGCTTCAGCTTTACTCACATACTACATATTTCTTTTGTGAACAAAGGTTTGGTGGGTTTTGTAGGGCATATTCATTTCACAAGTGGCAGATTAAGAAAACTGTACTTCTTAAAATTTATATTTGGACTACCAGACATATGTAGCTTCTACTACATCAATTCTGACAATTAAATGTGTTGATATTTTCTTCTTGATTGGATATAAATACCTTGCATGCCCATGCCTTTCCAAAAAGGATGACTGCAGTTTTCAGAGTTTTGGGACTCAGATACATAGAAACAAGCATTTCAGAATCTCACTGCAAGGAGGAGTCTGAAGATCAGAACAGTTTTCTTCAATTCCCTTCTTCAACAAAGCCAATCCAAGCACAAGTCAAACTAATCCATGCCTTGTGATTTTCTTGTGCACTCCTCCTACTACATTCCACAAAACATTCCTGCGTGGGAATGTTTCAGTGGCATTCACAGATTGGGCAAGAAGATGATTCTCCTGTATTTACTCAGAATACTCTTCTTATTTTCAAAGACAAAAAAGAACCACAAGGAAGTAAAATATAGTTTAGTCAATCAGAATAAGAAGTGAGAATGTTACATACACTAATACATAAAAATGTTTTCCCACCCTTCATCCCCAGTTCCTTTACCACATACTACCCTTCCTCTCCACTGTAAGTGCTAATACAGAAGATACAATGTTATTGATAAAGCAATGTACAACAGATGCACAGCCTACACCTTGTCTCTTCTTAAGTAATCCACTGCAAGGTAGATTGAGTGGCAATGCACTTGTGGACTTTTAAGCAATGATATTATGAATGAAAATCCTTCAAGAATTTAAGTTCTGCAAGAAGTGAGTGCTGGGAGGCAGGCCATACTGAGAAAGGCATTGCAATTTTTTGATAGCCAAGAGAAACATTTTTTTAAATTAGAACATAAAATTCAACTAACAGTGAACTAAGATGATCCTTCTGCAGAAATGCTCTGCAGATTCAATTACTATTTAATAGTTTAATTTGAGGAACCCAGAAGCAGCTCTCATCCTGCACTGAATAGAAGGTGTGTTTATGCTAACCATACATTCTGTTCTACCACTGAATTACTAGGAAATTTAAGGAAACCACTTGGTTAAAAATAAAGAGATGACTGACAATAAGAGCTAGAAATAAATGGGAAGTGGTATGTTCCCTGTTCAGCTTATCAAACTAATCAACTAGGACTAAAAGCAGATTAAAGCTTGCCTGATGAAAACAATGACCTTGTATGCATTTAAAAATACTCAGTGGTGTCCCATTAGTTGAAATTGATATTTTAAAAATGTAAAGTTATCACTAGTAAGGGATCTTTCAGTACACCAGCAATTTGCATGCATATGGCATGGTAGAAAAGTGACCTTGTATATTTAAGTGTTCCTGCAATAAAGGAACAAAAGTTACAAATCACCTTTATCAATACTTAATTTCATAAATTTCTGATTTTTTCTAAACTGAACTTTAGTGGAGTACAATATATTATTATACACAGGAAAATGAGCTGTGAAATGTATGTGCACATGGGGAAGAGGAGTCTGTGATTCAGTTATCCTGTGGAAAATTCTAACATCTTCAAATAGGAAATTAAGTTCCGTATTTATTCAGTAAATGTAATGAAACATTATTTCAGTAGTGCATCCTATTTAACATCCTATTTTTAAGAAATAGGATGTTAAAAAGCTTATTTCAACAAAAACATCATCAAACAAACATCATCAGCTAAAAGGCAAGAACTTCATATATTCACAATAGCAGCTCCCTACCTCAGTAAGTTCTCCTTTCCTCAACAATTTGATGTTCTCTAAGCACTGGGTGATATTCAGTAAGTGAGTCTTAAGTTTATGAGGTTTGTAAGGTTATCATAATATTGAGTGCTTCTGGTTTTAATACCTTGCAAATAAATGAATCTGAAGGGCAGTAACAAATCTGCAAATGAAGTCAGTAATATCGCTTTTTAAAAAACCAAACAACCAAAACACCACATAAACAAAAACCAGGAAAGAATGAATGGGTTTTCTACTTCCTGAATTTCAGCAGCTGTGGCAGTAGTGCAAGAGCTTTGAATTGTTTCTTCCTAGCTAGGCCACTCAGTAAAATATTATCAGTACAATTCCATTAAGGAAGACAGGGATCAATCGTAATACTTTGGCCCAATATTTTGCTCAACATCCAAGCTTTAGATTTCATTTTCTTTTAGATCTGTTTTGTTGGGTTTTTTTGATGGAAGGTTGAGAATAATACCACAAAACAGCCCCTCATACCCAGCCCAGGAATCTAAACCCAGCTGGGTGCCCAGGCAGCCTAGCAGTGGTACAGATACCACAGTAGGCAAATGAGGGTCCGTGATACATCTTAGCTGTTCGTAATTTTATTCAGTAAATAGTATTTGTTGATCTTAGTAAGGGAACACCTACTGAATTCACTTAAACAGTAGGTTTCTTGCAAAGACAACAAAATCCAGCAGACCAACACCTACATTCTTTTTATTCCATTGTTTGACTTTAATCAGAACACTTAACAACAAATACCAACTCTTCTTTTCCAACATGGTTATTACTAGAGTTCTATAACAGAACTAGACTTTGCTAGATTCTCCTTTCTTCATATACAAATTGCTTGTTTACCGACCTCAGTATCAGCAAATTAGCAAACTCCATTAGTTCTAGTTCTCTTCTATGTCAAGAAGTCAATTTCTGTCAGAGACACACCACCAACCCTCCATAAGAAGCCCATTTTAGTAATGGTTTTAAACTAAAAGAAGATAGATTTAGAGTAGATACAAGGAAAAAATTCTTTGGTGTAAGGGTGGCAAGGCACTGGAACAGGTTGCCCAGAGAGGTTGTAGATGCCCCCTCACTGGAATTGTTCAAGGCCGGGTTGGATGGGGCTCTGAGCTACCTGCTCTAGTGGAAGATGTTCCTGCCCATAGTAGGGGTTTGGAACTAGATGATCTTTAAGGTCCCTTCCAACCCAAAACATTCTATGATTCTATGATCTAACAGTTTGAAGAGCAGAGTTGCACTATACTAAACTTAAAAACACACTAGTAGAATTATCATAGAAAGGTAGAGGTTGGAAGGTACTTCTGGAGGTCATCTGATCCATCCCCTTCACTCAACCTGGGTCATCTGGAGCCAGTTGCCCAGGACTATTGTCCAGACAGCTTTTAAATATTTCCAAGGAGAGGGACTCCAAAATATCACAGGTCAACCTGTGTCAGTACTCAATGACACTTACATGAAAAAAATACCTCTTGATGTTTAGAGGAAACCTGCATTTCAGTGCCACCCACTGCCTCTGGTGTCGTCCCATTGCATATCTTAACAAGTGACAAAACCATTAACAAAACGTTATCTTCTATGGAAATTAAGCATGTCTGTTCTAAGCAATTCACCTAAACCTATTTAAAAGTAACAGCAAGTAAGATGCAGCTCTGAGACATGATGGCACCACAGAGCTCTACTAATCACTCTTTCTTACTAGTAAAAAAAAAAGTTAGGGAGAAATCTTCAGGCATAGTCTTCATAACATCTTGTGCTTATTATTTGTTTCTTTGTTCTACTGTCACTTCTTTAAAAACTGAAGACCTGCAATCTTTTAGCAGTAATTCCAGCTCCAAATAGCCTGATGCATGCTAGGTGGCCTACTTCTTTTGAGGTGGTGAAATCATTGCTAAAAAAATGGACTAGCAAGCTCTTAGAACATCTGCTACTTAAATGGCTGCATAGCTCCCAAGAACTGTGATGTCACATGCCAGTGAGCTGCAGAGACACAGATACATCTAACTGGGAGGGGGATACCCCACATGGTTACCAAATTGTAGAAAGGTATCTCTCAGCAAGTACCAGCCTGTCTGTCTGCCTAGGCAAGCAGCAAGGTTTCAGGGAGTGAACCTCAGAAAGCCACCACAAATCCCTACCAGAGTCATCTTAAAAGTAGCAAAGACTCAGTAGCCTTTGGAGCTAGCTTCATCAACTACCCAGTATGCAGACAGTAATCACTAGCATGTCTTTGGGATCCCTATTGCTGCTGCTCATTTACACTTCATTATTTTAAAATGCTCAAGCAGTACTACAGAAGATTAACAGACACTCAGTTTCCTTTTTTAAGGTATACAAGACAGTCATTGACTAAATCACATTCATAACGAAACTTCCTCCCCTCTCCTTCCCCCTACTTTGTAAGTTGCACTTAAATTCAGTTTATGCTGTCAAAGCTTTGTCTAGGGATCTCAGCACTCGTATTTGTCACAAGCAAGGGATATAGAAAGAAATGACAGAATCATTCACTCTCCTTCAGAATACAGTATTTTATAAGACTATTCTAGCAATACTGTTGCAGCCAGCCCAGTCCCCAATGTCAGTATCAGCAAGACATGTTCTGCATCATGTTTGGGGAGATGTTGCTATTATGCCTCACAGCCTGAGGCAGTGGCAGAAACCTTTTGACAGTAAAACTTATCAAAGCTGGTTTCAAAGCCATCTGTTGCCACTGAAGATAGGACAGCAAAAGTTCTGTAAGAATAAAAATTGTACATTTCACTTGGGACACTGAGTGTGAAGAAACTCTATCCCTCCTAAAGGCTATTTTCCTAAACACACTGACAATGCAGTATCTTGGAGAAGAGGAAGACAATGCAAAAATTTCTTTTTAATGCGACTTGTTGGCAAGGTGGAAGAAAGCAGTGCCAGAGATCTAGATCCTACTTCACTCCTGCGAAAACCTGAAGGTCAGGACTTAACCTTCTGTAACAAGCTGAATTAACAGACACACAGATGGGCTTGTGCAATGAGAAGGATAAAGTCTCTTGGCACACATGGTTCTGCTGGTGATTGACAAGCTGTTCAGAAATTGTCTCTTCTGTGATTTCAGCTACTCTCTGGGCAGAAAGTAGTAAACACATAAGGCAAATGGAGTATACCCACACTTGTTCTTTATCAGAACCATTAAGATCAGGAGCTTCATTAATTTTCATCAGCAACTATATGAAAATGGAACAGACTAAACTCAAAACAGTAACAACACATGTGCTGCAACTAGGAAAAGCCTCAAGAGTCACAAGAAAAAGTGGCATAAGTCAGCTCAGAGAGGAGTCACCCAAAAGTGACCCAAGCAATCACCACAACAGGTAAGAGAAGACACTTGTCATAATGGACTCTGCAGTATCATGACCAGTAGTAACAGAATTGGCAGAAATTAAGATGGAGGAATAGTAAAACTACACTCAGCCAGGGAAACATTTCAGACCTCTACCCTAAAAACATTCATCAGAGGATTCAGCAGATGGCCAGAAAACCAAATGCTTCAAGTTTTGTTTATGGCAACATAAAATCATTACTGAAATGCAACAGGTATCATTACAGTTAAGACAGATTAATTATAAATACTAGTAACAAACAAGGATTGTATTGTTCTATCTTCATTCTAAGAATAGCAGTTAAATACAAGTGCTGCATGACAACTCCAGCACCACACACTGCCATGTTTTTGCTGTGATGGTTTGTGAGATTTCAGCTTAACCAACACACAGGCAGAATCTGAAGCTATTACTTAAAAAGTTGCTATTATGGAAAGATGAATCAAAAGAAAAACCTCCTTAATTCCCAGTTCATGCATTACATTGGAAGGCAGAAGGAAGGGAGATTTGTTTGCACAACCATGTTAACATAAGTGCCAAAAAAGTCCAGAAGGAAATAATTACATGTTGACATGGCAGCAGCTGTGTTTGCCAACCTAAATATGATTCAGCCATCAAAACCTCAAAACTTGAAGACTGAAGAGGGAATTTTTAATTCAAGTACTTGTAAATTTAACAACTGAACTTTAAAGTAAGAAATCGACAGACACAGATATATACACACTTCTTGGTCAGACAAGGAATGCAAAGCTGGTCTAGTATGATATTCTAGGACTTCAGAGGAAGGATTTTTCAAATTCAGTATAAACTGTTACAAAACTGAAAAGCAACACACAGAGGCACAAAGAATTGCATCTGCAGCCTTCCTTCTGTGACTTATCAGCTGCTATTAGGCAGCCACCATCTTTAGGTCAGGCTGTCTTACTGCTAAATATACAGTTAGAGTTTGGAGATCTCTCCAACTCATAGCAATTCTCAACACACTACTTCAGCTTAGGGCTTAGAGATCAGTGAAAGTCAGTTCTCACTCTTATTCCTCCCTCCTGTTGCACATAACACACATTCCTGTCAAATTATGCTTATCTACTTATCTTCCACAGAAAAAGATTCAGGAGTTCTGTCTACAATAGCCTTCATCCAAAGACTAAATCATTAGCAAACAGGCATTGCAAAAATTGATCAGCACCTTTCACATCAAAAGCAGCTCAACTCTATTTCTTTACTTTCATGGTTAGCACCATAGAGTGCCAGACACTGAAATAGGATTAAGGAGTGCTGTGCTTAGTGCTACACACTAACACGTGACTTCCACCCTAAGGAGCTTGCAGTGAGCCAGCGCTGCTCTGGCAAACCAGGCAGGCAGGACAGTAGAGGCTGAGCTGCACTGGGCTAAACTGACTGAATGCATTCCTTGGTCTCAGCTAGCACTGCTCTCACTAACAATGCAAGTACCAGAATTGCCACTGAATTTGTATTAAAAAACAACAAGAAAACCACCAACACACCACACTCTGGTCATTTAACAATTTCAATCGGGACACCTGAATATGGAAAAAAAAAATCAGAAAATCAAGACTGTAAGTTTTCTGTTTTTCTCCTCCATTGAGGTTGCCCTTAACTTTTTTAATGTTTCAAGCAATTTGCAACAATGTGCCATGAATTTCAAAAGAGCTTCAAAACCACTCCTCCAACAGTTGATTCATGTCAAAGCTTCATATATAATAGAATCTGCTATTTCTGAACATACGCACTATGTGAAAGTCACAAGCAGCTTCAAGAACTTTGCATGAGCAACAAGCTGAAACAGATTGAAAGGAGGAGGAGTTACGGATATCCTGCCTCCCAGGATCAGACCCACAGCTGTGCTTTTCTTAGCTATTACATTTCCAACTTTACCTAAATTGTCACATTCATTAGCATCAACACCCACATCACTGAATCTTGAAAGCAGACAGCAAACTTTGCTCTAAGGTGATTAGAAATTAACATTGAGGAAATATTTCATGTTAGCACAACAAGGACAAGGACTTACAACAGGACAGAACATTGCATACACAAAACCTCCTTGTCCTTCAGAAAAAAAACCCCAAGAAACTAAAGCAATTAAACATATTTTGAGGCACAATATTCAAGGATTTACATACTTGTACCACAGGTGACAGCTGCAGGAGACTAAATGTCTGTCCCCCAAAGTGTACTGCTTGAACACAACCACATATACAGAAAACAGACATGAAAAATCCAGCATCTCAAAGAGCAGAGCTGAGTAAAATTGTTAACACTAGTCCCAGTCTGAAGAGTTGTTTGTCAGATCTCACAGTATCTGCATCCTATTATCAGAAACTTGATACAGGAAAAAGCAATTAGATTCTCCTAGAAGTTTATTTGGCTTCCTTAGTAGTGGTGGAACACAGTATCCCCTAGCACTTACCAGCAAAACTTCACACCTTAGGCCAGTCAAATATCAACATAACTGAAATCAACTAGTAAATTTCTACTGACTTCAATGAGATCTAAATAGCTGATACAAACACTATGCTGCTTCTGACATATAGAAGTACCTCATGATTGCACAATCCCATACTCATTCTGCTGCCTTGTTCATCACTGCATTTGTTTTTGAAACACAATACAGCAATTCAAATTTAAGCTTAAATTATATTAGCTACAAAATGAGAAAAGTCTTCCTATTGAAAATGTGGTTAATATACAAATTACTAAGAGCACTGTTTGTGGGAACTAAAAACTCAGTTTTACAATTAAAAACCACAAGATTCCAGACTGCCAGAATAATCCCTTTTTGCCCTCTACCTTCTACAGAGCATGTAAAACCTATAGAATGTAGCAAATGAAGTAAAGCCTGTTAGACTGACATGCATCTAATGGCTGTGGTTTCCACCAGAACCAATCCTGTACAGTGACATACACACAGCTACCAAACAAACCAAATAAGGTCGTATAAGATACAGTATAGTTACATTTGCAAAAGTGAATGAGCTAGCCACGTATGTCATGTTGCAATAAGCAGCCGAGTCCCACCATGATTTCCTGTCCCTGGTGATCATACCAGTAATTTCAGCCCAACCACAACTGTTCAGTGCGCACACATGCACACTCATACACATAGAACATCTCCAATTCCTAAAGCTCCCTGCCCATCTTTCCGGTGTACCAACCCAGATATTATACAATAGTAAGAAAGGACATAAGAGGGCATAATGCAGTGCATGGGGAGGGGGATATCAGAGCAGAGATAAAGAGAATGAAGTTATGAATACTACTGCATTGTAAATGGGGTAGGAGCCACAGCAGAAAATATTTAGCTTAATCTATTGGGAGTACAGACCATGGAATACTACTTAAGATTTTTTAAAAATAATTTTCAACAATAAAAATCTATGCTCATGGAAATCAAAACTGTTGTTACTCATGGGGTTACAGAAAACGTCCATGAAAACACTTGCTTTAAATACCCAAACTGGACTTACAAGCTCTGTTGAAATTAAGTGGAGTGAAACACTTTAAACTCTATGATTAATCGATGAAAGCCAAGGAGTGAAGCAACAACCAACTGGTCCCTGTGTCCCGTCTCAAGAAAGCAGAGAAGGAAGAACATTGTTACCATTATTAGAGGCCTAGGACAAACACGTAAGGCAGACAAATTACATTACAATAAAGAAGTACATTTACTAAATGCCCTTTTCTCTAGCTATTCCTGATACCCTCCTAGTAAAGTGTCAGTGAATAGTACTTCACTATCAGCAAACCGTACCACAGTTTTCAAGTAATGGGAGTATTTAATTTGCTATATTGCCTAGTTTGTCCTCAAACAAATTAAATCAACCTGGAAGCTGAAGTGGCTGGATTTAATTAACCTATTTTCTTGAAGATGCGGGCAAGAAGAAGAAAAAAAAATCATAACGGTGGCATTTTTTATTTTACACGAGCACAGAGAACCACTAATCGAGACCAGAGTGACAGCTCCGCAAACGTGCCCAAGATTTCTGGAATTAGGTTTAAGAGCCTGCCGGCTGCCAGCTCCATTCCCCAGAGCACACAACCAGCGGGGAGACCTGCCCATCCTCTCCCGGGAGAAAGCATCTTCCCGCTAGGGAGGTGCTGGGGAAGCGGCTGCCCGGTGTATCACAGCTCACCTGGAGTTCGCTCCGTCTCGGTGCCACACGGAGCGCACCGGGAGTTCAACAAACGCTGAGCAGCCCTCAGCAGCCTTCCCACCGAAGCAAGGGAAGGTGTTTAAGTTGGCTGCCGCTCGGAAGTGTAACAAAGCACCCGAGGACTCCGGGGCCGTAGGAGGTGACCGGAGAGGGGCTCTGCGGGGCGAGGGCGGGAGGGAAGCACGGGGTTTAAAGCGCTGCCCGCCAGCTAGCTCCCCGGCCAGCAGCCCTCGGAGCTCCCGCCGTAAGCCGGGCGAGAAAGTGCAGTGCCAGTTTCGCCCGCGGCCGCCGCCGCCCTCCCCCCGACATGACACGGCCCAGTCCAGTCCAGCCCGCCCCGCAGACCACCGGCACGCCACG